>CANTFL010000600.1:0-59931 GCA_947650285.1 Hyaloperonospora brassicae
TAGACTTTGGTACTGGTTTCTACACCAGCACTGACAACAAACTAGACCACCGATATTTGAAAAATTGGGCTTCGAAGACTAATAATTTACTGATGAAGTAAACAGAAAGTTAATTTGGCCCTAATAAGCCACATAGAACATATACCACCCGAGCATTAAGATAGATACGTCCTATGTAGTTTCTTGGCGGCGCCTACGAATGGTAAAAGAAGAAAGTGCTTCAGAAAGAGACAAATGTAATTCACACACAGTTAATTTTACAGATCCAAGCATCTGTTTTCAGATGAAGTCTTGATATTATAATAGTGCTTTAGTTCATTGGCTCCAAACAACCCAGAAGATTGTCAGAAAATCTATTACCCGCATTAAAAGTAGAATACTAATATAAGAAAAACTGAAAATAATGCACGAATAGTATGGCAAGATAAAAAAATTCTAGCCCATCAATACAAGAGCCAACAACATGTAAAATTAAACAGCTTGACGTGCTCATAATTACGCCCCACAAAATTAATTATTTAGATGCTACGAGCATCCATGACTAACGTAAAAATGTCAATTTTTGATGGAATTAGGGGATGGTGTTTTGCTCAGTTGTTTACGGCGATAATTTAAACCCGTTTAGTACTAACACATAATGTGATATATTCAACATCGGTATTACCTAATAGTTGTATTCCTGAGAGGGTAAAAATTTGCCGGCACAAAAATTGTACATTTTCGTATAAATGTGTACCAAGAAGCCGCACCATAAAGGACATGTACCCCATCCATTGTGGTTGTGCATTTTCAATCAACAGCCGTTACGTAGATGTGATTAACATAGACAATACTAGGTCACTAAAAGTCGATCAATCCATTCGGATGTATTTCACTAGGTACAATCGAATCCCACTAATTGATGTACCCTTATACAGATGGTTAGCATATCACTTGATATATATTATACCTTACGGGACTTATCAATTAAAATGAGCAATTGTCGTGAATATTATACAAAGTCGCCCAATTCCGCACCGAAACAGCTATTACTAAAAGCGACAGCCACTGAAACGTTTGTACCGACATCCGATAAGAAACGACAACAAAGCACGAGAGGGACATGTGCCGGATACAAAATTGCGCTTCGTCTGGATATGGTGGCGCGAGGCTCGACGAGCATGTTCAACAATATTGCTTAGCTGGCATAGTCATATGAATATGTCTGAAGTATAGATAAACGTCGTTATCAGCAGTTTATTAACGAGATATAGCGCTAGCTGAATGAGATGTCAAATGATATATTTATGTAGCAAATTTGACCATTTCTGCTTTATTGAATACTAGCCAGGATGTTACAAAATGTAAAAATGGTCATATAAATTCCTGAAGTGTGATTAATTGACAAGTGCATAATAGATATTCTTGTGAAACGGGGCAAATGACTTCATTGGTTGTACGGTAAACGATTTTCTAAAATCAAACTAAGATCGAAAACGGCAACCAGTTGTTTCAGAGAAGAACGTTTGGCTAGCAATTGCAGCATCAAAATGGTTTGATGGAATGCAATATTACGCCGACCTTACGCAAGATTCATAATACATTATAAATTGTCTTGTAGTATATCGTACACGCCATTGTTTAAATTCTAGAGGTCACAACCAAATCAACTACTAATATGCATTATTTATGTGTAAATCCCGGATGTATTAAAAATCTACGATGCTATCCAAGCAGTGTAGCAAATATATGTATTGGTCATATTTATCGCTTGAAATGCTACATACCATTGTACACGTATAATACAAACGGCGGGGACCGAACGATTCGGAGGTTCCACTTCTATTACCCGAATGGGGTTATTCAATTTATTTTTATAAGATACCGCACCGAGCTCGGCAATCCTATTCTGAGCCGATTACATTTTGTACGAATCTAAGGCATTCACGTTAAATGTACAAAAATGTAATGAATCTGGCGTAAACGCTAATAAAAATGCCAGAAATGTAATCATCATATATAGGTATGTAAGATACATGTGGCGAATCAATACTGTTAGCGACTGGGTCTGCACAATCGAGTGTAAGTAGATCGCAGAGACTTGACGCATCATCTATACAGACAAAACGAATTGATTTAAAATGAAAACTTTCATGTCACAGGGAAATTAGTCAATATAGAAAATTATGATGATTGCAGAAGTCTACGTAACTACTCTGTGTACCTGCGATGCATTTAATTAAGTCGAGAAGCTGTCAAAGGAAGGGTAAATGTTTGCGGTATAATTTACAAGGCCTTACGACGAAGCGATAAGCAATCTCGACTCAGTAATGCAATATTAAGACGTGACCGAATTCTGATATCGAAATGATCAATAATGCTTGCGTTTGAGTCGAATTAAATTTGATCATTACCCGATAGCAATTAGAATCTTGATACGCAAGGTTCACCGCCAGGTTGAATTTATAAGCATACCTCCCGGGCATCAAGTGATCGCGTTCAATCTGGAGCGTTGATAATCATCTCTTCTGCGAGCAGACTTAATCATATAGTCTGAGCGAAAATGATCTTCGACTTCTGATTTGAATTTTGCGACCTGTAAATTTGCCCGATTCGCAATTTCTTTGGTTGTAGCAATTTCATATGTAAACCATTTTGGATCAATTACCGCTCTACCTTTAACCTGTGATGGCATGTTATGACGGTCTCGGTGACCCAAGAATTTCGCGACACCAAAAACTTCATGTTTGCTCGTGATTGTATAAATTGTTAGTTCCTTTTCTAAGTTAGTTGCTTAGCTTTTTGCGGCGTTTAAGTCGGTAAAGAAAATTGCTGCAACTTTGAATTTTATACACAATAAAAGCAATTTGGAATTCTGCAAGCTTTCCATTTGTTCCCGATGGTACCGTTCTGGAATTCTTATTGGTGCAAAACCATACAGATCAATCAGTTTTTGTCCGGTATGGCTTGCCGGCACTCGAAGCAAGAGTATATAAGACTAATTGGCCACGTCTGAATTTCATCCTTCATCGGAGTAGAACCTAAACGCGAAATTTAAAGAATTCGATGACCGAAGGTCTAACGTTTCGTTCCCGTTTACTGTGGGGAGAGGTATAGGTGAAATTACCGGGATACGGAAATTAAAATCATCATCTACAGTTGAAATGTGAGTGGATGTACAAATGGCGTCAGAATAGAAGGTTTGAAGTCACAGTAGATGCAAATTTGACCGTAAAAGATTGAATACCTTGCAGTTATCCTCCAGATATGTCTGCTGAATATTATCACAAAAAAGGCGATGCTAAGGTCTTTTGAATGTATTTTTACGGATGATTTGGGATGAATGTATGAACGAGAAAAATTCTGAACCGCTTAAAGAACGACAATACTGGCCAAAAAGTAAGTAAGAGTCTTAATGCAAAGACGGATAAATCTCATATGAAGTTTTAGGTTGATCATAGATGCTATAAAGATTGAACGACCTTCAGTGTTGTAAAGTATGTTCACAAACAATTTGTTAGAACTTTATTTTGCTCACTATGTCAGACTGCCGGTTTACGGTGGTTAAATCTGACGCCGCGTACATACCTAGACTCACCCTGTGTACCCGTCGGCTGGCGGGTCACTTTTTATGGAAGAATTTATATAATAGGTGCATATTTCGGCCTTTAGTTAATATTCCTGAGGTCTCCAAGCGTATATGCTTTACTCAGTGGACAAGTAGCTGGTAACTCGAACCACTCGGTCAAGAGTGGGCTTAATGAAAATTCTTAGGAAGGTTGTCGCTCACGGCCTTTTATTGTAGCGTATCTCAGCGGTGGATACCACGTGTTCTTTCCTATTTTATAAGCAATGCGTAGGGGATGCCGATTTTGAAAGCAAGTCTTGAGGGAAGGCGTATCAAGAAAGGTATATCCTATTATCGGAACAGGCGAGCATACTGAATAAGTTTCTTTAGGTACGCCAAATGCGTGCCACGTCGATCTCAAATTGAGTAGTACATAGTATAACACTTTACGATAACTTATTTACCATATATTTGCCTAATGACATGGCTTTTTGTCGTAATTGCAAAGGTTATTTTGACCTTGAAGGACTGAGATCTATTATTAAGGGACCGGGTACACCACCTATAGACTAAGACCTAGAATTGAGGGGCCGATGTCTATCAATGACGAATTAGTCCATCACAAAGGTATCAGGGGTATACCTCAAGGCACCGGGTCATTTGATTTTGACTAAGGCCAATTTGTTTCGTTACCGTACAATTGTTGTGATCCTTTCAATCCCCCTTCACCAATTCTGATTCTTCTTCTATTACAAATGTCACATCACCTCAGCGACCCCCTTCATGTCAGATATTCATTTCCGGGATGTTAATTCTATATTTCTTTATCAGTCAACCTCCTGGTCCACCACTTCTAAGAGCACTCCACCACCTTAGTGCTGATCGAGATCGGTCACAGTTGCTCATCAAGATCAAGTGCTTGTCAGAATCAGAGTACACAAATTTCTGACCTCGGATATGCAAATACATCATGGGGGTTTGCCGCAGTACTTATAAATGCATACTCAAACGTTCTAGGTTTGATTTATTAAATTTTTGACAGACAATACATATTTTTTTAAAGGCGTGTGTTTACATATATTCCTGCTTATCTTTTTAACCAGTTGACGTCAAGCAGTCTCTCTATTAAAATCGCGTGATGGTCTTCGAACTTCAACCAGCTACGCCGAGATTGTACAAATATAATGCCGCTGCGATCGGACGCAGCTTTATCAATATGATAAGGTGCAAGATGCGATACAAACAAATTACTTATTAGTCCACTTAAATCTAGCACCGAAATTGGATATATTGTTTATATAGTCCGGGTAAATTGATACCCATTATTTTAAAAAGAAAATCATCGATTGAGCTAATTTCCGCTTAGATGACCCCAAATATTAATTCTAACCAAAGTTAAGCTTTGCATAAGCAAACATCTACAAAGAGAAGTACAGATCTACCAGCCAACGGGTCACAAGGTGAGAAAGGCTTGAAGCGCGAAAACAATGTGGCCCGTTTATCGTCGAACATTAGGGTGACAGGAAAGAGTCAATATTGAGCCATTTAATTTGTGAATCTTTCTCCGCCACAATATTGAATATGTGAGCTTCGATCAGAATGCCTACGAATACGAGTAGATCTCATATTTTTATAAACCCTAGATCGACATGAGCTGCTGCACACTTTTTACTATAGACATTTCCCATTTTGCAAGGAAAATTTCGACAGCATGTCCTTATAATAATGAGAAACGTTGCCAACTATTTTGATAATTATTACAAAATATTAAGATAAGATCCGCATTTACTGATGGTTTAAAAAAAAATTGTAAAATGCTGTTTTAGTGTGTTAATTTGAATATTAGTAATGTTTTTTTAATTTTACGAAGAAGATCTAGACGTGGCAGGCTACGTGTCTATCTCAAATTACCGCAAGGTTCATATCTCGGCGTCGCCTCCATATCGTTAAGGTATCAAAAAACAATTATTCCTTGAAGATATTTAATATATGTATGTCGGAACGGCAATAAGTCACAGATAGCACCGAATGTTGCCGAAATAAATAATTTTATCCGTTTCTATACATTGATGCGAGCTTGGCAAACCGCGAAAGCGATTCAGTTAAATGACATTGTACATTTGTGTGTGTACAATTTTATTTTAAATGGGCCGCTTGCTAGAAGTGGAAGCAACCATAAATTACAGTCTTTTTACCGATGAAAATTCGTACGTATCATAAGACTATGACGAGATTGTTTCATGGGCTGGTATTTTATTGGAGCAGTAAAATGAAAAAACTACGCCGAACGACTCAATTTATCGTTCATTAGGGGTTTTTACAGATTTTGCAATTATAGTTTAATAAACCGTTTCTGGGATGATATCCACTATCAACACTTAGCACAGACTTACAGATGGGAGCACCAAAAGACGCAATGTGAAATTGCAAAGGTGGAGATGGCAAGGACAATGTTATATAAGCAGGCAAGGACAGCTGTTCCCGAACTTAACAAATCGCTATATAAGGTCAATCCGATACGCAAGAATATTGATTTATAACCTCGAAGTATCGAATTTGAATCGCAAGCGTGCATATTTTAACCATTTTCGAAACATATTAGCTTGTAATCTGATGTAAATGTAGCAACAATCATTTCATGTGGCCAAATTTGAGAAATCTATGCCGTGAGAGTCAATATCGCGTGGCTATATATATATATATGTGACTTTAGTATTGTACACCAAAAATTAAAATGAAGTACAAAAATGCCCAACATGCCAAACGATTGGATACAATATACGAGGCTGATCGCTTTAATTAAAAATAGCCGTGTTACTGAATTATATCTGGGAGGGCGATAACATTAAGACATCCAAAAGTGAAAAAAGATTTAATATTTTGATTAAAGCCAGGATTACATAAACATACCTGTATATATGAAGCGAAAATACCAATTCTGATAATATTTTCTGGGCATAAAGATAGTGTTGTCATGTTGCAGGAACTATAACGCGATCGGGCGAGCAAGAATAGATATAAAGTATTACCTTTTATAAAGATTTCGAGGATTTGCAAAACGCTGAGTATACAAGCGAAAAATTAGCAAAAATTGCACTTTAGAGGGTTATGAATATAACTGTCATGGAGTGTCGAGGGCAAGGTTTGTATGAAATTAATCTTGGCTTCGTATCAAATGGTAAGAAGTCATAAATAATCTAAGCTGAGCGACACGAGGAATCAATATCCCACCATGATTTTTACAGTTTCGTGATTAAGATCGTACAAAATACGTAGATATAATTGAAACAAAAGTGGAGTAAGTTATGGCCTATATAGGATGCATTTAAATGTTGCACGGTACGGCTCGGAAAATTAAGCTGCGAAAGCATTGCGATAAAGATGGGTATGATTTTCCTCTTGCATCTACATCCTAAGTACCATGTTTTTACTCATATTCTGTAAGTACGGCTTTACACGAAGAAACCGTTAGGATGTTTAAAGTCGCATATGTCCGAGATCAAATCAATGGAATTAAATTGAAGAATCGATTTCCATCGTGGTATACATGACGATTGCCGCTGTTTAAGATATAGCCAAAACCTCAGATAGATTTAGTTTGTTGGGATCTGTCCCTAAGTATTTACATTTTCTAAAACAAATACTTAAGGAAAGGCGTTACCGATTCTTACACTTATAGTACAAGGTCGCCAGCGCTTTCAACAATATGTTCTAGATGAAGAAGTCTTGATCGAATGCCACAATTTTTACATTTTAACATAAATATAATGTCTGGATCTCAGAAAGGGTCATGAAAAACGAAGTTCATTGTGAGATTTAGAGAAGGGACTCTATCAACATACGTACAGGAGAGGATCACCTTTTAGGCCCTGAAAAATATCCAAACAATTGCTCGATAACAAATTTCGCAAAACATATCGGGCAAACACGACGCAAATACCATAAGTTACAAAAGCACAAGCTTGAGGCGCGCTATCGAGGTACCCAGGTACCTAAAAACTAACGAGCGATCGAGACGCAATCTAAATATCTGAAAGTGAAAAGAGTATTTATAAATTTATATGTATATATGTATATACGTATATAAAATAATAACTATATAACTATCAGCGAATGGAGGTATCGGGAAATCGGAGGTCGGCGAGGTAATCTTTGGCAAATTAAAAGCTCGGAAAATGTCAGTCAAAGAAACGGAGGTCAGATAACGGGAAGGCTACAAACCAGAGTTAGGCGAAGTGAGGTTTCGCGAACCATAGATCCGAGATCTGGAGGTCGGAGTTCTAAACGATGTCGAGCCGAAATTTAACGACCGAATATTAGCGAAACCGCGGTCGGCGAACCAAAGGTAAATTAACTAACGTTTATAGTGCGCCGAAGAATAAGATCAAATGTAGGAACAATAATTTTATTGGATAAAAATTAAGGCGAAGGACTTACAGTAACTTGAACTAGCATTGCGGTGTAGCAATATATAATACGTAATGCAGAGAAGGATATCTGAACTGCAAGACACTCTTTCACTCAAGGTAATTCTTTGCGCGGGCAAAATTATGCATGCCTTAAATTTGTAAGAGGAAGAGCTTTTGCGGGTCTTGAAGATTGATTCAAGAAATGAAGAAGGCCTGGATTGGCCAACGCTCGCTAACAGTAAAGAATTAGTTTCGTCAACGACAAGTCAACAATACTCCAGATTTTTTTAAACGTGTTCAGGTAGAGAGCCGGTCGACCTCAGGCTGCGGCCCATAATATCTTAAAGTCGTAGGTAAATTGAGCCCTGCAACTTATAAAAACGCGTAAGGCATCTGATTTCACCCTTTGATTAGAAGTCACAGTAAGTGAACGATCATAAAGCTGCTTAAGTTAAGGTAGGTTCTGTATAATATTGGATTACAAGATGGTAGACGAAACGTACAACTAAATTCGAAAAGGCGATCTGAGTAAAGATTCATTCTGGATCACGATCCCGGCTTCGCGGAATAAGCCAGGCGATGGTTGATCTTGTGCATTGAGAATGTACAACTAACTTTTGACTAGATATACACCTATACCATAATATGCAAATGAAAGGAGCAAATATCTTTAATGGTATTCGCAACTATTGAGAAATGCCAATGGATTCTACAGCTTTACTGACCGCTTCTTCGACGCCGGGTTCAGGACGGGATCGTGATCGGCGGTCAACGAAGAAGATCCAGATCGTGATCGGGGCCTAGTCGTGCTAGCGAAAACTATAATTGCATTCGATCTAGTCGGGGGCGAGAGTTCGCAATATACTTGCGGCTTCGTGGTAGCAATTTCACGCCCGGCTGGGCTGCAAGTGCTTTGTCCTCGATAACAGACGTCCATTCGCCCTCGGCAAGAGGCAAAAACGAAGCGCAACATCGTACACCCTATAGCAGAACTGGGCAACTTGTGGTATAATTCAAATTTCAAAGTACAATGGAAGTGGTCAATGCGCTGTCGTCTTTCGATATTATTTTTCTTAAAAAGACAGAAGGGTCGGATATTGAGGTATTATAGCGAGGACTTTTGCTACAAATATAGATTAGGCAGTTCTTCTGTGCTGGCGCATTAGTAAGAGCATGTGGGCATGGACCGCAGGCGGACTTAAAACGGTTTTTCCTATAAATGACGTCTCGCAAACCCGCTATGCTTATACAGCGGATACTGCTTTATCACCCTCAATATAACAAGTCTAATCATAGAATTCACACATACATTAAAGTGACATATCGACCAACTAAAACTTTAGTATGCATTCGTTCCGCACTTGTAATAAGAAGAGTCTACACATTTTTTTGCTCAACTGTATAGCCATCGCATTGATCTAGTGCATATAGAAGTAAGCCTTTTATGCGAATGCAAGTTGCATTTCAATGTAGATTTTGGACGTTACCTAGCAAAAAATTATTACCTATTGAACTTTGTTCGTTTACGTATTTCTTTCCAAAAGCTTCCGCATGATTGCTATCTCGCCATTTAAATATTTCTTGTTCGATTCGTCGCTCTTGTTTTACAACGATTCAGTCCTATACAAATGCGTGATTATCGAGTCTGATGATGCCGAACAAACATCCCCGTTTAAAATATTTTGGACTGCTCTACCTTTGCATATTATCGAGTACGCAGTAAGTTGGGTTTGCTTTATAAAAAAGGACATATTGCTATGATGAAGTGCATCAATAGAAGAGCGCTCTACTTAAGGTCTCTGTAGATCTTTTGTTTTTAAAGCGCAAACCCATAATTTATCAATAATTGTTTAACTTTGTTGGAGTACTAGTCGCTGATGTAGAAAATAGGTTGCGTCGTTTACATTCGCGTGATCGATGGCTAGTGGGACAGGTACGCAAATTATTGGATCAGAAACAATTGCTTGCAATCTCAACTTTGTTAATATCATCCAGACTTTCGTATTGGTTCAGGAACGATAACGCTAAATGTATTGGGATTCCTAATCCACCATAGCAGCCGCTGGAATAGTTGCATGGAAAAGGCCAGCTGGATCTGATCCCGTCATGGTCAAGTATATTGCATATGTGAGTGCCAGACTATACGCGACCGGAATTGAAGAACGCTTGACGGCAATTGCGTTTATAGCCCACAATCAGTTTAGCTTGACCATAAAGTGTGAGCAATGACCAACGACACGAGATTGGCCACAGTAAAACTGGCAGTTATAAAAGCGAAGGGATTTTATTGTACAAACGCACAGTCATATCGACACTATATGCCGACGATCGGTACAAAAGACGATTACGACAAATTCAGGGCCAAATACATATTTATAAAAAGAATTGTGTTTTTTTGGAGCACCAGATAATTCCGATAGGAGTCTGATTGGTAGGAATGGACTAGGAAGGATAATACACGATCGTAACTGGAGTAAATATAGCTGATAAGGTAAATATTTTAAAGAACAAGTTGCGTAAATATGACAGCATATGCCACGGAAAAAAGTTCTTTTAGAAATTTACGACCAGATGATTATGTTTGTGGAAGGTCATGCATCGCAATTTTTGAAATTGTGAATTCGCAAGAACGGGAACAAGGTACGTTAGTCGCGTATTCCAGTATTTGTTATGAGACGACGAAGGTATGAAATTTGGCAACATTATTGGTTAAACTAATATTAGTAAGAATAAAGTTGATACTCACCTTCGGTCATGTAGCTTAACATATGCGTCGGCCACGCTATGCAATTGCACCGGTAATTTTTGATCCAGCAGTCCATGTTCCGCATTAGAAAGACATTTACAAAGTTTTTACGTGTGCAAAGGTGACACGTGGCAACTACATTCTGCCATACAAATTAAATCTATAGTTGCTGTACCAGTTGTTAAGCTATCATCAGTTTTAATTTGCATATACGTTAACTGCGTACGCGCCGACCTTTTTCCGAGTCCATCGTTAAATTTCTTTTCTTAAGAGAACGACGATTGCACTATAATAAATAATATTAAATTTTATATACTTGGCGCGAAATAAAATATAATCTCCCCTTTCAATTGAGGTCGAGCGCAAATAAAATAGGTATTATCTTTACTAGATTACGGAACGGCTTAAGAGATCAGAATGAAAGCAGTAAAGTATCAACTTTGGACAAAGATATCCATAAAGATATTATGTAGCTTATTTCAAGCTCCTGATACGTAACCGCGAGAGTGTGAGTTATTTCTACCCGGTCAATACCAATCTAACACACGGTCACTAGGTATCGACCCGAGTACACAAAAAGGTGCAATGCGCCCTTACGACGGGTTCGAAGGTGAGAGAACGTTGCGCAACAACACTAAAACGATTCATCCAATATGTATCAGTCGTCTCGGCGACAAAAAGGATTTGGAATGGCAACAGCAATGACTGTATCGACTTCAGTATAATTTCTAGGGAAAAAAACATCAACATCGTTTAGTTATATCATCGCGATAGCAGTGTGCTATTCTTGACGACGTCGATTAACTTTATGTCTAATGTGAAGAAAGCAATTACGCGTATAATATTTAAAAGAACCGAATACGCAAAATCAGACTGGAATCAACCGCTTTGGAAATCACAACGATAGGTTGCCCTCCACAAAAGCTACGAAATATATCGTGAAGCAAGAGCAAAAGAGTAAAACGCCTGAAATAGCTATCAACCTCGCGAAGGACTGTCCGATCAAGTTCATTGTTGCATTTGATAAATGGCTTAGACCATAGACATAAAATGGATCATCCGTTCATTTAAAATATGCCAATCTTGTGTTCTAGATGTTTATATATCGTGGTATGACATGCAACGCCTATACTGAAGAGCTACGGTAAGTTGCGGTCCAAATCGGTTGACTTTTAAAAAGGTCGATTTCCAAATATACAATTTACAGTATCTTAAAAATTTAGAGCGATCTAGGTTAAGGTACATATGTATCGGTGATTAGGACGGCTTTGCTCGATTCCATTTTCGTGGCACAAATTATTTCGTGTGGCAACAATTTTTTATAAATAATGAGATCGATTTTAAAACGCTGAGCTACCGTACCGACTCTTCCCAGTAGTATGTGTGTTTGAGTGAAAATGATTAACATATTCCAGAGCACCCAAATATACGGATATATAAATAATTCGATCAATATTTTTCCAAAAACAAAACGTCATAAAACAGTAACAATGTTGGTCTATAGTCAGGCCTCCGTATTTACGGGCATATAGTACTTGTACCGTATTAAATCGCAAATAGGGTCCAGGTTGTCCCGTAAAAAAGAACCTTAAATAATTGTTTTTTATTGGCGGCACCCTAATGGATACTGGCGCTCTTGCCTGTCTACCCTCCTTTAACTCGCCCTCCCCACCTCCTCTCTTCTCGCACTCTGTCTCAAGCACGCCTTATTACCATCTTCACACTCAACTCCCGTGCTCCCGCTATGCCGCGCGGTACGCGGCGTACTCCTATCAACCCATACCACCGAGTTAACTAGGGACTTTTCATCGCAAGTCGGGACGCAGCCACGTCGGAGGTCGTTTCAGTAAATTGTCTCTTTTGTATTCACTTGGCCGAGAGGACACAGACACGAGCACCGCCCAGGAAGAACGGAAGCGGCGCAGAACCGAAAATATTAAGTCTTTCGCAAAACCATTTCGAACCCACATTAACGTACAGCACTTCAGCCGCCAGGACAAGGCTCGCTAGGACCAACTCAAGATCCTGTCCAGGGACCAGAAGGCCACCTTTTTATTGAGATGCACCAGTTAGGCACAGGAACACCATTTCATCGCACTTGGCCGGCAACCAGACGCTAATGCAGATTTACATTAACAAAGCGGTTGTCGACGTCATCATCGGGAACCTACTTCTCGACCAGGACGACGACGGTCGTCTGTTGAACATGTGCAGGGAAAAAGAACTAAGGATCTATAAAGATATCGATCCCATTACCGTTGAAGACTCTGGATTGGCCACTACCAAATATCGAATCGACATCTTAGATCCAAAGCAAGTAAATCTGGTGGCGAGATTCCTCGGCACTGGAGTTTCCTTTCGCCAAGCAGAAGCTCTAATTACCATGACGAAAGAAGTCACCGGCGTTGCGGAGATTGGCACTGCCAAGGATGAAAGAGTCGCTCAGTACGCTCGCTTTATTTTGGCCTTGAATCTGCAACACATCCAAGACATCTTAGACAATAGCTGGGCATTCTCAATTGCGTTGGTAATGTCCACTTACATGTCGACTTCTTACCTAGATATTCGCATTCGGCGGGTATGGCAGGGCGAGATCCTCAACATGCACTTGATTGTGGTTCCGATTTTCCGCAGGCATACGGCAGCAGAAGTGTGCCGCCACGCTTTGGCAGTTCTGGATGTACTCTGCACCGAATGGAAGACTATGCTGATTTCAATCTCAACGGCGGCGACCCGCAAATGACCAGCCACATTGGCGAGGTGACCACGCTATTTAAACAAGCAGCATTTCCTGGCTTTTACCGCATCTGGTGTGGTTCACATCAATTGGACTTGAAGTTGCGATCGTTCTACGAAGATTTGAGGAAATTTTTTTAAGTCAATGCTAACAGCACTCATTGGATACCTGCGCCGTCGAAAGAACCTGAATAACGACATGAAAACGAAATGTCGCACAGTCGCAGAAACAAGGTGGGAATCCATGTCATAGGTCGCCTGCTGGCTCAAAACGCACCGTGTGGCCATTAAAGAGTACCTGGAGTTAAAAAAACCGTCCTGCAAACCGCCGTATGAATGGTGGGTAGTCATTATGTTCGTCGAAGATGTGTCCGCAGCCACCAACGCTACCTTCAAGCAACTTCAAAAGGATGACACTCTGGTCTCGCGGCAGCGTCAAGCTATCGCCAATCTACGGATTCCTACAAAGACTATGTCAAATCAACGGGCAAAAACCTTCTGGACAGCGTGAAAACATCGACAATGAGAGAGACGCTGTGTCCGGCAACGATTTTTTCTCATCTCGTGTCGCAGATATGACCACGTTTCTGGAAGACATGGGTGGTTTTGTATCCGATCGCATGCAACATTCCGGGCAAGCCAGCATGAAATACCTGGCAAACAATGTGAGCAAGGGCCTGTTAAATTTGATCGCTGGGCTGGACGAAGTCGTGGCCGAACAAAACTCTTTGAAGGGCCTTTCCTTGGACGTGTTGCCACCAGTGCTGCCGCACGAGCTGGTGAAACTGAATGGACGTGACTTTACCGCTATTGTATGCGTACAACGTGAATGTCTTGCTGCTCGTTAAGCCCCTATTTCTGCAGAAGCGACAATGGACTCCATTAAAACCGAGTTTGTGATCTCAAAAATGCTGACCGCAATAAAGAGCCCTATCGTCATGCATTGGACGGGTGTACAAACCAATCGCCCTTCAGCATGGCCTGGAAACTCACAAGTGATCGATTTAGGAAGCTGGAGATGTTTTCTGGTGGACTGGAAAGCACTTATCCGGGAACGTCCTCTGTAGAGAGCGACTTCTCCATTTTAAACTAAGAAAAAGACATCCACCGGATGAGCTTGACAGACTTTTCCCTAGAAGGCGTGATGCACGCAAGGCAGTTCAGGCTTCTGCACACACTAATATTCTAAGCGGAGACAATGAATACAAACACGGTACTTGGATACTCATCTGTCCCAACTGCTTACGCTCTTCGTAATAGTATAAATAAGGACTTGTAAATAACCGTATCTAAGGTCGGACCTCGCCCCGTAAATAGCTTATTGACCGTATTTACGGGTCTCCCGTTAAAAGGGAGGCCTGTTTATAGGAAAACGATCCTAAGTAATATAAACGAACGATTTCGATAAGGTTATTGAACATGTTTTGGTCGCGTATAACGTCACATTTTAGATACTGACAAATTTCAGCGACCAATCCTGCGTGAACAAGTCTGGTCTTAATTGAGGATCTTTAATATAGGTGTTATATCGGAATTTGTTATCCGGAGTCGATTCAAATCACGTGGCCAGCTGGGTAAAAATTGTATGGCTGACATGCAATGTGTGGTTTGTAGTGGACATATCATTCGTACGGGTGCGTAAAAAATATGCAGAAGGGTGCAGGCGAAGATGGAACGGTAATGTGCGGAATGGGTAAGGTGACTCAGAGTGCGATTACGACCGATGACTATATGAAGAAATATAATAACGGACTCGATCAAATAAAAAATAAAATCAATATATAGATGCATTTGTAATAAATACTACAACAAATTGAAACCTGTGCGTTATGAACCTATTATCCGTAACGGTAAGGAATATATATAGTGACCTACGCAAAAAATTTTGTTACTAAATCCTTGATGGCTCAACAGTACATCACTTTGTAAAGGCGGTTTTAAGATGCTCTATGTGCTATTCTTCCGTATTATAAGATCTGAATACCACACACGGACCTTTTTCGGGACGAGGATAGTACATCAATCGGATCCATATATTTGCTCAGCTCGCAAATAAAGTGGAGGCCACACTAGTTTTCTTCAACATTTTTGTCTAAATGGAACTGTTTCGTGGCCAATTTTGTCCGCTTTCGGGGTAAATATGCCAAGCCCTGAGCATATCGACACTGCGGGAGGTAGATGGGCAATAAAAGAGAGGCTACCGATAAAGTTTGGTCGTTCTGGGACTCAAAAAATTGATACAGGCGCATTGTAACTAATTGGTGAGCCATCAAAATTTCGGATGTATGTATCGTTCGCACACACGGAGCATTGGTCATTGGATGTATATCTGCTATACATAAAATATTTAAAAGATGGAAAGTCAATCAATACCAATGAGAGTACGAGATTAGGAAATTCGTAGCAAAAATTTATATGTCAATATGGCTTTAAAAATGATGAGATTTAGCTAAGTATACTTTTCCGAGAAATGATCGAACTTACAACGCGGATAGAACAAGCCTATACATCTTACGTTGATATAAAAAACCGATTAGGATGGTCAAGAATCCAGGGATAGCGAGGTAAGTTGGTGTTGGGAAACGCAATTCATATATAGTTCTTATAACTATATTACATAGGATTCATTGTCCCATTGTTATTCTGAGCGAATCATCGATAATGTTCGGCGGTTCCCTACACACGCCGTTTATATTAATCGCGCAGTGTCGTTACGAGATAGAAAAATTGGGATGGGTGTACCGACTGCAATAGATCATTACGTTTAGATCTGTCGAATACGGGTATTCGAAAATGCGGTGCGACGTATGGCTATCGGTCGAAGCAAAATTATATATGATATCTAATTTTTTCGCTAGATATGGCTTATAATATTTCACGCAATCAATCTTGCAATCGAATTGAAGGTCTAGTGAGATAGGGCAACGATTGTCGAACTCATGCAGCGGAACGAAGGTTGGATGGGTCTAGAGATGGTATTACTCCGGCTGGTACGCTATAAATCAGTCGCACTGTCAGCGAACTTGCTCGTTGCACTTCCTTTTTGAACTTTACCGTTGCGATAGCTGCGACGTCTTCTATTAATGAATCCATAGCCGTAGTTAACGTTGGGTTGTCCAAACGCGTGAGTAGATCACCTTGATCGAGGATTCCATAATTACGTCTTTCTGTCATATGAATATTGTATTCTTCATTAGATCACCATTGTACTCTCCAACTGCCGCGACCATCATTAGCTGATGGTGTTTTACGTCCAGATGAGACAATTAGGTCGCCAAAAAATCGCGATCGACGTAGCATTAATCTGTTACGATTGTTGTGATTCCATATCAGCCAAATATTAGAGCTGCTGGCCTGTTATATTTTCTCGCCTCCTTGATCCAGAATCGACTTCGCGCATCGAAAGCGTTGGCGAGGGCAAGAACATTAGCCAATTGTTTACGGAAAATATAAAATATTACTGAAACCTTCTCAATCTAGATGGTAATTCTTAAAGATCGTAAGTATAGGCGAGCGCAGGTCCAATAATTTTACGTAGATATGATTAGTGTGACTTAAACCCTTCCGTCATACAATAGTCACACGATCCGTGTCTATAATTTGCTGACGTGACACAAATAACGTATTGGAAAATGTACCTGCTAAAGCTCTATAGACTATTAAATAGTAATTCAGCAAAATTTTCTTAATATCCTTCACTTCTTGGGAATCGAGAAAAAATTTGTACTAATCGACCAAATCTTTCTAACTTTCAACGCTGTTGTAGAGGGTACATGTATGGGATAGAAAAGCTGCGCGATATCTCGAGTCCACCTTTATCTATCAACGTAAAATATTCGGCATTTAATTGAGGGGCCTTTATCGACGTATATGTAGCGAAATGGAAGGCTAAATATTTCAGAGGTCCTCTCTGATTCATGGTATATGGAGAACCTATAGAGATTTTTTCCTTGTGACCCCTCAGATCTTCCGGGGGTGCTCTGCGAGTACCGCGGCTCGGTTTGAACTCGCCAGGGGCCCACATCCCTCATTACACTATGGGGCTTTTAGGCTAGTAGGGACTCCAGCCCACCCAACTATAACACACCCTTCGGTGCGGGATGGCAGGGCGGCCACCCATTGGGTGGTTGCTCGTCATACTTTATTATCCTATCTTCGGCGGCGTGTTATCGAACTCCCCTCCAGGAAATCGACCCAGGTACCTCTCGGTCCCAGCTCCAGTGGTCTACCACTAGGCCACTGGGGTCTGTGGGAATACCTATAGACGTGACGTAAGTAGAATGCCAAATTCAAAAGAGAGGGTACGGCACGTCGCATGCTTTTGTATCATCAATGGGTTTCCAGACCCACATTCAGCTAGTAAGATGTCGACACCCAAATAAATGGATCTATTGACATCAGGGAAGACTATTCGTACTAAAGAGGTAAGCTGAATAAATTCTATCGATACTTGGACTTGTAGAAAGTTTATCACGTGCACAGGTACACCAGGATACGACGTACTAGGCCCCTAACAGATTGCGTACCTTTTTCAAAAATATACACTTCGACCATTCTTGTTTTTCATCTAAGGTGGCTTCGGACAAAGATCATGAAGTAGACGCTGAAGAAGAAACAATGATCAATATGACACTGGGTATATACGTAAGGAAGACGTGCTTACTGAAGCAGGCGCATAATCATCTGCAATCTACCGATAATTGAGATCGTCTGTCAAGGTGAACGATGTTGATATGGCCACAAGGAAGCCATAGCAATCAATGAACAAAATAAAAGAGCACATGTGCACTGCACTTCGGTTATGCCTAGCGAAAGGCTCTACTCATATTGACCAAACTTTTTTGCGGAAGTTGGATTAAGAGTAAACAAAAATTTTAGAATCTTTACATATTGCATCAAACAATATTATATTTAAAAGAAGAGACTACCTAAGACAAAATTTAGTAGTGGGAATTAAAATAGTGCATGAATTAGGCCACATTTCTGCACGGACCGCACGTTTGTGTATAAAAGTATAATGCAATTGAGATCTACACGATCGACGTGACTCCACGAATCAATTAGGCTTTATAAATTCTATAAGAATTTGAAATTTTGAGCGTACTTAGGTCAGCGGAGGGTGATTTGTGGTCAAATTGATTTGGTCAATGTTGTTATATAATCGCAAATACAATTTGGGTCATCCGACCGTGACCACAAACCAGTGGTTATCGATCGCGACAACGATTCGGGGATATATGATCGCAACTGACATCCACCTTACCGACACGAGCTCAATTTTAGATGGCTCGACCGATATTGAACACCATTAATATATAATCAGTGCTCTTAGTCATTATATGATGGGTACATCTATAGTTTGCTCATTTTAGTTGTAAAAGTTTTTTCATATCTGGTTTAACTGATAAAAATAAAACACAAATGTAGTATTTGTAGTTTTAATGGTACAAAATGAATCCAATACCAGGGATTATTGATTTCAGGTAAATGTTTGAAGTTTTTTTACAATAATGCGTGTAATATTTTTTAAATTGATTTCTATACATAGCGATTTAATTTAATTTAAGGTCCTTTTTTATGGAGATCAAATCCAACATAATTTTTAAAACTCTGCAGTTCCTTCATGTACATAATTGTTTACGATTCATGAAGCAATTGATCCATACATCGCCTTGTAAGTAATAAGGGGTCAATAGCACTGGTGTAATTTACATTCAGATCTCTAAAATGTTCGCATAAATCTCTGATTTGGATGTGTTTATATTAATAAAAACCTTTAAACACTTGGTAAATTGATAATATTAAAAGCAGTTCCTATATGGGCAAGACCGGATCGGTTAGACAAGTATGAAACGTGGTTGTTTTTTTGACAAAAGATAGGCAGTATCTGAAATTGTTATTTGGTCGGCTACCATAGAATTCGGTAAAAATCCTAATACGGGTGCAGACTCCCCATCCATTTATTATAATTTGGAGTTCCGATGGTCGAGTACCCAAGCGATTACAAAATAAGGTGGAATTTATATCTCCAGTGTACAAGGCATTCTCAAGATCGATCAGGGCAGCTTGCACAGAGAAAATAAGAATCATTCCTACCGCATCACAAATTTGTAGGATCGAACTCTTTATGCAATTTCGAACACGTTCAATATCATCATCGTATATTGCATATTAAAACAGTGTGTCCTGTTTCTATAACGGGCACGTAAGGTAATGAAATCGTTCTGCACAATAAAACTATACCATCCCCAATTGTCAGTCGTCTGGGTGTCTGTATGTGGTCATTGTAATGGATTTACACGTTATTCAATAGCCGGTATATTATTTGTGATTAACAAGGAATGGGATACCATTGAACGTGATACTAGAACACTTGATCAGGTGTTGAAATCTGACGTGTTTCAGCCATCAGATACAAGATCTTGATTATTAAATATAAGTTTATAGCATCACTGTCTGTAGATCGGTACGTTTAGGCTAAGGCGTCCTATGGCGCAGAAACATGATTTTGTTCGGTTGCACTATTAATCTGAGAGAAACCCGTGCTTTGTGAAGGCGTCTCAGTTCGTTCATAAATTTGTTAGGCCATGCAAAGGCTTTGACTATGATCACAATGTGCATTTAATTTTAACTATTGTAGCTTGCTGACTTGACGAGTCGTATTTTTTTAAAGCACTAAATTGATCGTTAAGCGTAAATGTTTTCTCTGGATAGGAGCGATACTAGTTTCGCTTTAGTCATTATAGCAACATTAATAATGTGATCGTTACTCCACAACAACTACGAACATTCATAACGAGCTAGGATATTCCTATGTATCGAATGGCAATTGATTGTTTAGCATGCACTATTGACGAAGTTGAGCAGAAATTTTTGCGTCTAAGTGAAGCGACGCCGCCTTTCCTGCAAGATGAACCGCGAATGTTCCACTTCATTTGTCGTCTAATGACGCTCGTATTTTTTCAATTTCTTATAGAAGAAAGCAAAGAATGATCTTGAACAGAGTGACGATAAAAATTAACACGCAAATGCAACGTGCAGATGCATATGTTGCTACTTGAGTGCATTTGTACTGATACGATGTAAGTTTCCCGTTCAGATGAGAGATTGCGTAGTCCTAGACAATGATACGACAGTAATCAGCTGAACCATATAAATTTGATTATTGTTTGATTTGGTAATCGTTGGACACCCGGCAATGATTTTAACCTTTCCCGTATCAACATTAAGACATTTAGCTGAAACTATATTATCAGTAGGTCCGAACGACCAAGATGAGATTTACAATTACTATATAATGTTTTTCGCTTTCAGTAGCTGTATTAGGGTTTCGAAAATTGTACAATTTTCGCCCGACTCGTTTAAAAGACTTAATACATTGAATCGAAAACAGTGCGCTTTACGTTAGCGAATATTATTCGCATCTGACGATAGAACACCAGGAATATTAGGTCGTCTCAAATAGCCACAAGCCAATGATTGTTTCACGATGCTTGAAAAAGGCAGTATTTTTTTGAATTCCGATTGCGATCCGAGTCTGATATGATTTTTGAGATAGATCGAAACACATATATGAAACGATCTGGCATTTGATCAAACGGTGGATGATGCTAGGAAGAAACCAAGTGGGTAGGCGAATGAGCCATGATAGATTGTACTAACTCGGACCATGAATATCGTCTATTAGGGATAGGATCTTTGTAAATACATCTAATATAGTTGAACCCTGTTAAGAATACGATTTCCTAATAATACGAACCCTAAAGAATACGAATTCTATAAAATATTTCTGAAGCTTTTCGACTCCAAACACGTCAATGAAGCTCTCCTAGACCTTGAACAAACGAAATGACCACAGTTGATAGGAAGTGCATTTATTTTTACAACATAATTATACAAATACGATGCGAAATTTTCTGTGGTAAGATACAGTGCATCATTCACACGTCCCTAGCTTATCTATTAGCGTAATAATTGATTTTGACACCGTATCATCATAGCCATAACAGAGATGATCTTTACACGATACAATGTACCGATCGTTTACATCTTGACTTTTCGACTGAAGTCCGCTGCATTAACTTTTGCTCCAGATCCATCAATGTTTACACTAGTAATGGATATGGAAGGCAAGCACTGATGCATAATCAATGTAATTTGTAATAAAGCCGACAAAGTTGTAGTTAAAATTTGATTGGCGATGTCACACATTACGTTTTTGCATTGGTGGGTAAGTATAATCCATGATTCGATTCTAATAGCTACCTATTACTTGAAAAATGTGAAACTGATATGGTTCAGATACGGTAGTTGCAACACCTTCTTTTAACGAGCTGGCACTAGTGGAAGTGGTATTCAGTCTTGTGACTTACGATACACCAGGTGGTATCATTATCTAGTAGCAAGACGTTTTAAGTCGCGCCACTTCGAATATTAGAGTGACATGTTATACGTTTCGCTTGATATGTTAGCAACCAAGTTAAATCATTACGTACACGCTATTAAAATTTGACGTCATTATTTCTTCCATTTCAAAATAATTCACTTCTCTAACCAACCTTGACTGAACGCGCTTCGGCGTTTTCACCTCGTAAGCACGAAATCAATATATCTGGTAAGTGATCATTTATGTCAATATTTATTAGCATGCTTCTCTTTGGTTTTGTAGCTTATAACATTTCTATATGACATGGCCAGGCTTCTTGCAGTAGCGAGATTTGTTAGACGAAAACGATGAAGATGAAATGGAATGAAGGGGTATAATAAATTCTCAGGAGGTCTCTAGCAGATCGATAAATGTTTTTAAACAACTGTCTTCAGCGTAAATTTTTATTGATGATGATGCTGATTTGATTAGATCGTGATCGGTCGTGATGTTGTACAGGTAGTCGCTAGATCTTTTCGTATCCACGAATCGGTCAATAAAATATCAAAGCAAGCTTTATATTTTGTTAGATTCTGGTACACCGGGGATAATCTATCTCGTCACATGTGGTATCGACAGTACTTGCGAACTAAATATTTCCCGTCCGATTTAGTTTCGTCTATAAATGGCACGCTAATTTTTGAAACACGATTAAAATAGACTACTACAAGTTATATCGTTCGATTTATTTCTGTGTGCCTGCAATTTATCTTCCAAGAGTTAGTTGGTTAGCGATAGAACTTCATCGTTCACTTGAGCGACAAGGTCTTGCAGGTCTTTATAAATATTTGTTAAGCTTTTTGTAAGTAGCATTATTTTAAAATAGTGTTCATGGATGCCATATTCTAGTACTTTGACTTAAACAAAATAAGTATATGATCTTATCTTGACTGTATTAGGAAATTGGTCGAAATATAGATCAATCATTTTTACATTTTTCCCGTAGAACTAAGGCAAGCCAATCCCTTTGCATTTCGCGCTACACTTTTATATGGCATTAGAACTAGTTGCCCTTTTTTAACCATAATAAATAAGGCTTTTTGTAATGGCATCACGAGACCATTTTTGAGAATTAAATGGAGTCACGTGCGCAAGACACAAGGAAGAAAATCGCGTGACCTAAACTTGGTGTAGACAGAAAGATGATTTTGTTAAACTAGAAATCTGAGAGATGGAGGGTTGTCCAACCCTGTCATGTAAATGGAACCAATTAATTCGTCCTATGATTAGTCACCGAATAAAAGTTGGCTTAATTCAAGCAATTAAATCACGATGCTCACGAAAAATTAGGTTGTACGGATAATTTCTGCACGAAACAAATTAATAACGCAAAATTGGCAGGAACGTAAGACATAATCGCTCGCCACAATCTTTCCTAGTGTCGTTACTCGCAAACAGTTGACTCGATACATTTTGT
The DNA here is from genome assembly GCA_947650285.1 of Hyaloperonospora brassicae. Classification (NCBI taxonomy): domain Eukaryota; phylum Oomycota; class Peronosporomycetes; order Peronosporales; family Peronosporaceae; genus Hyaloperonospora; species Hyaloperonospora brassicae. The sequence goes on from CANTFL010000600.1 coordinate 23,281, forward strand.
ATAACAAAGTTCTTCCAAACCAGCAAGTGCTTCCAAATGTAATACTGGAGCAGAGGGCGGAAAAAACGACGACTCCAAGAGAGTCATGCAGATGGCTATAGGGGCAGGCGTATCTTATAATTAAAGATGGTAAGTAAGATTTAATTAAAAGATATATGATCCACTCTATTACTATCTAATCTAGCTATCACACTACATCGAGCTATAAATGAAGGCAGGCAGAGCAATCGAAACTGCCTGACCTAAATTTAAGGTGCCAATGTTGACATGGTCACAACCTTCAGGGACACTTAAGGTTAATACTTGTCAGGTGAAGCCAGGTATACAAAATTGCTGAAAGGATTATGCCTCTCTACTGAAGCCCAGACGATTCACTACCGGAGGCGGTATTCCGTTTTTGTGTAATAACACTTCATCACCTTGCGTACCGTCCGTAGACCGGGCTACACTCTTCACGGTGGACTCTTGTCAATGTTAAACTTGACCGTAAATCGGACGGGAGGAATCGCGTAAAAATATTCACGCAGTCACAGTTCACCTCTAGGTAATCGAAACGAGATACCTAGATCTCATCGAGATCCCTTTGCTTAAACTGTAGATCTTGAACAGCTTGATCTGTGACCATTTCAACCCGTCTCGCGATCTTGATCCATGTTCCTTTCTTATTGCTTCCTATCGCAGTTGTCCTGATAATTGTGGGCGTTCTGAACGCACCTGGCCAAACAATCCAGATGCAAAACTTGTATAGACGATAGGCATGACTCTTATTGTCTTCGGAAGGCCAGATATCCAGCCCGGAAGAGCTGACGCGTGTATTTTACAGTCAATTGATGTATGTATAATGTTAGCCATCCGAATATTGAAACCTACAACCTCGCTTATATAAGCATAAGAAGCTTGACAGGCATCGTTTAACGAATCCCTCTGTCTCTTGTACATCGTAGGCTATTTTCTTTATCCCTTACCCGTGACTCAGGTCAGCATACAGTGATGGATCGGACCCTTCTCAGATCGAATCTCTTCTTTGATCATATCTCTTTTTTATAAGATCCCTTCTTGAATTAAAAATCTTCTCAGGTCGGATCAGCTTTGGGACACATATCCACTCTCAGATCTGATCGTATTATCGTAACCCACTTTTTAAGGCTTCGTGCCTAATCAAGTACTATGGTGGTCTGTCTTCAGATTATTTTTCACTCCATTCTCCGATCCGCTTCCCCACACATGGGTATTCCCTTGACATTACCGCTGCGAGTGTCAGCTGTATTGAAAATAGTATGGGCTTTTGAATCATGTGCATCGGCTAGTTCGGTAGACTTGATTGACTAAATGAGACCTTAAAAATAAGCTATATGCTTGTTGAGGAGTATGCATGATGTAGTCGATTCAGTGGAATCGACGAGACCGTGTGTCATTATTTATATCGGATAAACTTCTAATTAGCTAACTGATATGCCGTTGTACCGATTCAGTACAAGGGTGTGTGATCTCAAAGTCACGTACACGGTACGTGCAGATGAAGAGACAAAGTTTATCTAGCTTTCTAGCTTCAGGAACAAGTAAAACTGTTTGCAATATATGTATGTCTTCTAGATCAAATCTTTTTTTTATCGTACTTAAACTATACAAGCTACAAAAATACTCATATGAAATTTCTTCAACCGTTCATGACGCGCTTTCAGCGGCGATTATGTTTATTCGTTTCATATTCTATATAAAACGACAGCGAAGCAGTGCCGTATAGTGCCGTCAGATATTTCAACAATATTGACCTGCAGATAAACATTATAAAATGGTACCTATAGAGATAATATCTGCAGTGACACATTTCGTCTCAATGAAGTTCGACAGGATCCCCCTATTACATTCTTGCGAGCAAAGAGTTGCATATTCAAATTATTCACCAGTTTGTAAATGGCAAATAGGTTGGCTATTATCTAGCTCGCCATTATAGCATGAAGTATTTACGATAAAAAATCGTCAAGAGCTGATCATACGTAAGTTTGTTTATCGAAAGCTCTCGCACTCTGGCTTTCTAAATCTTCGTATGTGCTCATAAATAATCAGGTCATGTGCTCACTGCTTACAGTTTGCGACGGCAATATTGCATTCGAGCGCATTGCAGCTCAATCATACGTAATGTCGTCGTTACACTTTCGCCGCGCCACGAGTCTTTTAAAACGTAACGGTTTCAATCTAACCCGATATGTCGGTTTTTATTACAATTAGCATGTACGATGTGTGTCGACTACAAGGCGAGCACAAGTAGCACGCAAAGTACGAAATTTCTGATAGATGTTGATATCATGCCTGTCACAGAGAAGCCGTGTGTGAAATTTTCACAACTCAGACCTCTACCTTTCTTGATGACTAAATCGACTTGTCAGGCCAATATGACTGTCCTGCTTCGTGATCATTCCATGACTTTCTCAGTCAGTATGCCGATATCATAAATGTAGCGGAGCTACATAGCTCCGTAAGTCAGAGGAAGACTTAAGCGCTCAACGAGCAACTCTGGTTCAACTAACTCGACTTAGAGAGTCAGCATTCCCAGAGAGCTAACGGTCCCTGTTCCAGGAATATCAAACGAGTCAAAAGAATCACAACACAGAGTGCTTAAGAGCAGCTACCTTCACAGGGGTTGGTAGCTCATTCGATACAGACGTCTCGTGAGGCACGTGACTTAAATGGATCGAATGGGAACTGAAATGTATTTCTTTCTTTTATCGAATAGAACCCCTCAGAACAACGTACATAACCTAGTCACTACTGTTCTAAATAATACTTCATAAAAGGTCTTGTAATTCATTGGATGAATCACGTCAGCCCCTGACAATGGATATGGTGTTTGAATATCATTTTTAATGAGACTCCGTCATTTGTGTACCACACTTGTTATGTAGTCCCGTTACACTCTGCCCCATCAGACTGACGTTACCACGAAACGTCAATCGACTTCTTTCCTCGAAGAGGGCGGTGTGTGTGCTACAACCCCAAGGTTTGCCAAAACACCAACCACCATGGCTTTGCCACCTATCAAGTCCCGGACTCTTTTCTCCTACCTCGACTTCGATGAGAAAGTGGACTAAAGGGACGATAACAATGTCCATGGAGATGTAGGGACATCGTCCAGCTCACTTGTGCCTGAGGTGCGACCTCTTTCAGCACCCAATACGTTCGTTGAATGTGGTGATACTACCGCACCGGGGCGCAGCATCATATAACAGATTCAGATAGAAACATCATTACCAATCCGCTCGATGAGCAATAGGAGTTGGTTCTCCAACGAGAGAAGGATTTTGTTCGTCGCGCTCGGACCCAGAGGGTCATTCAAAACCGGAGCGGGTATGTGTTTTTAACACCTGACGTGTAGCAACGTCTCCGCCAAACGGAAGGCCGTAGCCTTTCAACATGGTCCATTGGCCCAGAGTCTACGTCGCCAGAAGTTATCGCCTTGCGCCAGTCCCTACATGAGAGGTATCTCGAACCTTTCCTGGCCACCCAAGGTCAATACAAGGCACACCTTGAGAGCTTGGCTTGTGGTATTTCGGTTAGATCGATTAGGGGTGTGTCCATCTTGTTGTTTGCCGGTGAGCTGCCTGAAGAGGAGGACAACCAGTTTATCCGTTGGGTGTAACGCAATCGACACCGCAGCAGCATCCCAGCTCTGAGAGCAAGTGCCAATGTGGCCGATGTTCGTCTAGAACAAAAGCTTCGGTAAGAATATGCCAAGCTCAAGGCTAAAAGCCAGTTGCGTAGTCGAACATGCTATGATTCTGCTACGCCGGTAGCCGCGGGTTCCAAACCTTTGGTGCGGAGCAACCCGCTACCTCCCACCACTATTGGTGAGAAGCGCTCTCGGTCGAGGGATGACCCTTGCCACGATGTTGAAAAACATCCACGGCGTATGGGCAATCCTGCCGAAGGGGTATCTCACACTCCCACGAGTTCTCCGACTCCGGGTAGACTCGCCACTTCACCATATACTGGTATTGGCCATGACGACGACGTCGTTTCAGGAGCCTCTTCACATGAAACTGATGGTTCCCTTGCTCATCGAGCAGCGTCGGTGGTGGTCGGTATACCGAGAAAGGAGCATGAAAAGGTTTATCGAGCTGAGTGGTCTCCGTGAGACATTGATAAGACCCAGAGTGCGTTTGACGTGATGCGAGCCCGTGTCCGGGCGTTGGAGTTGGGTCAAGCCCGTGTCCAGGCATAATAATTTGGTCAAGCCCGGATGGAGGGTCAACTTGACCTCCTTATACGGATTCAGCAACCGATGGCAAGGCCAACCTACGCGGCACAATCGCCTCCAAGTTCACGTGGGACGGATCCCGACACGGCTTTAGCAAGCCAACGTCGAATACAGGGTGTGTGCGCAGTTTGCGCGGAAGGTTGAGCGTATGCACAAGTCCCTTCTTGGCGAAGACCGTGAATGGTCCAATGAATCGCGAACGCAACTTTGTCTTGAAGACAGCATACACTACATTTATAGGCAAGTTTCCAGCGTTGAGTAGAACTTGTTCTTCGACCTCATAACGTTCAATACAAACTCTGCCTTTAGCATCAGCTTGTTCCTTTTGCTTGTCTTGGCTATCAACCAGTGCGTCACGCACATGTCGTAAGACATTCAATCGCGTTGCGAGAAACTTGCTCACCTGTTTATGAACAGTAGCAGTGATGATTTCAGCAAGCCGATCGGCCATCTCTCCCCCACTAAGCCCTGAACCACGAAGTGGTAGCGTTAACGGAACGCGAGGGTGTGTGAGACCATTCACATAGAACGGTGTGTAGCCGGTGGAGGCATGCACGGCGTAATTTAACGTAAACTCAACGACAGGGAGCATCGAACTCCAACGCTTAGGCGTTTCAGAGCAAAAACTGCGCAAGGTGTCACCGATGATTCGATTCACTCGCTCGGTTTTACCATCATTCTGCGGATGATCCGCTGTGGACATGTCCAAACGTGTGCCGAGCACCTTGAAGATGGACTTTCAAAACTTCCCAGTGAAGCGAGGATCTCTATCAGAGATAATTGCCAACGGCAAACCGTGTTGTCGAAACAATCGATCGATAAATAGCGCAGATGTACCTTCACCATCGATAGAATCCGGCACCGCCGCTAAATGAGCCATCTTGCTCAAACGGTCAACAAAGACCGTAACACCCGTACTACCATACGAATCTTTCGGTAAACCGGACAAGAAATTCATACTGATGGACTTCCAACACCCAGAAAGTATAGTTAGACTATCTAGCAGCACAGCCGCATGCGCTGATGGTTTCACCCGTTGACACGTTTAACACGTACGCACATACGTGCTGACCTATTTGTAAAGTTTGGGCCACCAATAGTATTGGCTAACTGAGCCGTAGGTCTTCTCACGACCGAGATGACCGCTTACCGCACTATCATGCGCCTCATAGAGGATCCGATACTTCAATTTACCCTTTCATCATTAGGGTAAACGATGCGAGGGGTATCCTCCACATCTGTGCTATAGCACAACAGTCATTGATCGATGGAATATCGATGTAGCCTCGCACGTAATCGTGCCCAGGAATATTTGTCTGTTTCCTTGAACTCGATGCTTTCAAGGGCCCGTAGTAGAGCTACACAGTGTTTATCGTTGGCATATGCCGAACGAAAAGAGGTCATTGACCGACGACGACAGGGTCGTAACATGAGCAAGCTCATAGTCAGGCCTGCGTGACAACGCATCAGCTAAAGCATTCTGCTTGCCCGGCTTTACTTCACCTCGAAGTTGTATTCGGCAAAGAATGGTACCATACGAGCCATTCTTTAAGCGAAACGTGGCGACCGGGTCGCAGTGCGCAATGACGCATTATCGATGTAGATCACAAACGGCTTAGAGCCAAGCAGATAAACTCTGAATTTGACTAAAGCATAATTCATTGCAAGTAGCACCTTGTCACGAACTGGGTCGCTCTTTTCAGAATCTTTGATCTGTCGAGAAATCAAACGCAATGACACGATATTATTACTCAACATCTTCCTGAAACAGAGCACTGCCATAGGCAAAGTCAGGTGCGTCACATATGCCACTAAAAAGCCGATTAAGATCGGGCAAAACTAAGATTGGCGCATGAAATCAAATCATTTGAACAGCTATATAATGCATCGTGCTCGGTGCTAGTACAACTCCACGGTACATCGTATTCAAAGAGATTAGACAATTAACGAGTCATGTCTGCTTAGGTCGCACTATACCAGTGTAAGTTATTGGCAAGACCAAGCCAGTAACGTATGTCCTTTTGGTTCTACAGCGAAGCCATATAAGCACGAAGGTTTTGGAAGTTGCTCGTGGAAACAAGGAAATTTGTGGGAATGGACCAGTGATATTTTACGATTGCTTGCTTGTCGGCAACGAAAGTAAATATTGAGGAGTACACAAAAATGAATGACGGGACAAAATCAGCAATAGACACAAAAGTAACCGACTAAATACTTAAAATGTCTCGAGATTCGCACTTCACTCCATGGGGGTGATCGCATGCAAGAAACCTTCGTTTCGGGTGATGTTATCGCGTCACAACGAATTAATCGCTTAGATTAGCCCAGTCCGGTAGTTGTACGTATACGGCTCTACAACGCAGCAGCGGATACGATGGTCACCGAAGCGTTGGAAACCAAATCAAGACAAGTAATGAAAGAATAAGAGCGTGTGAGCTAGCCGCAGCAGCTTAATACCATACCAATAATTTTACTTGTTGAGCCTTCCCGGTCAAAAAAAGGAAAACTCCAATGTAGACATCCACTACGCGAAGAAAAACTCGTCGAGTCCGATTTGCTGATCGACCGGCCTGAAACCAACTGGACACCCTAAGCTGCGCAAGATCACATAAGGACAAGATCGACCAAGTACCAGGGTTGTTTAAGGTGAATGCATGCAGGCTGAATTTACAAAGAACACTCGACGATCTGAGACTCGACAAATCGCAAAAGTACCCGAAGGATAGCTAAGCGCCGAGAACCACGTCATTTCAAAACCATTTCTCCGCAAGTCGAACAAGATAAACGCAGAGAAAGAGATTTGACAACTTAAGATGAAGAAGAGAAGTGGGCAACGCTCAAAATGTTTCATAGATACGAGTTCGACAAGCTGGCCCATGAACATTTAACTATGCGGAAAAAATCGTGTCGTGACAAGCGAGGTGATGGTGATCCCATAGAATTTGGGTCGACGCCGCGAGTAGAAAGAGTTTCTGGACGAAGGTCTAACGTTACAAATGAAAGCTCCAAATATTCAATTAATGAGATTCTATTAAATTGCCATGACTCTCTGGAAGGCATAAAACAAGGACTCGTAAAGAAGTATCATTGAAATAAGTCCGGCTATTGCTGGTCAGGGTCTCTATTAACGTGACAAAGCATATACCTGCATGTGAAAATTGCAGTACCAGCAGAGCAAGCCTCACTTGAGAGGGCACTAGCCTAATACAGTTATATCCGATCGGCCTTATCAGGTGGTATCAATGAACGTTTTTTTACTTTACCAGTAACTCGCCGGAAATTATGGCGCTGCTACTGCTCCAAGACCACTTTACGAAATTCGTGGTTGCAAAGGTCATGACTGCAACAGGAAACTTAGATGTTGCGCAATCTTTTGAACTGGCCATCTTCCATCGTTTCGGGGCTCCCAGCCTCATTTAACATTATAGAGACCCAAGATGTATTAGTGAAGTGTTTGAAACATTTCTCGAGATGAATAAGTAGGAATCAAGATCTACGTTAAGTTACAGATTCCAATCAAACTGGGAACAAGAAGGCAGAGTGAAGACGATGATACAGACAGTGCGCGCGTGCGTCGACGATCCTCCTAAAGCAGATTGAGACGACATCGCCGAACGATTGGTACATAATATCAACAACTCCAGAGACTTTATGAGAAAATAGATTCCCTTCTAACTAGTTCATGGTTGGTACGTGCACTGTAACGGGGCAGCCCGTTACATGAAATTGTCACTTTAAGGAAAGTGACAATAAAGAATATAAAGATGGATATTCTTTAAACAATATCACCAAAGTGGTGATATTGAAGGGTCGACCAAAGGGTCTGTTCATTGGTTGATATCGTGATGATATCAACCCACCAATCGCCGCAAGACGCGCGCAATGAGTGGTGACGAGACGTCACCATACATCCAGTTATATTAGTATAGTTAAACTAAGTCAAACGAAGAGACAGTAGTTTAAAGACTTAATTATATTAATATAACAGTTCTACTTTTACCCTACCTACGCTTCCTCGCTCGCCACGTGTACGTCCGTCGGGGCACCCAAAACCCTTGCGTTAAGTTACGCAAGGGTGTGCCCCGTAACACTTGGTAGCACTTTGTAGTCCTTCCAAGGACCACATCATCCAACATGAACATGTTGGATGAAGAAGACACCTTCAACGCCACGCGTGAAGGGTTTACCCATTTGAGTGACATCGAATGGAGTGCGGTAGAACGAATGAGTTCTACCGTAGGCGAACTCGTCGTTAGCGCCATGTTGGAGTCTCTAGACAGAGACCACCAACATGCTGCTATTGCCAAGTTCATTCAGAATGAACTTGCTCTCGAGAGGGAGAAAGTAGCCTTGCTTCACCAGCAAGGCTCTCAACAGGTCGAGCAGTTGAGAGAACTCGGTGCTCAACAGACGGAGCTGTTGAGACAGCAGCAATTCCATGCTGCTGTGGGCGGGACGGCGCATGCGCGTCGTCCCGAAGTCATGAAAGTTGACATCCCCAAGTACAGTGGAGTCCCGGAGGACTCCCTGTTACTATGGTTTGTCGAACTCGACAGAGCCCTAAGGGCTCGTCGCGTCGAAGATGAGCAAATGAAACTCACATTTGCTCAGACCCATCTTGGCAGGGCGTGCCAAAACTTGGTCCCTGGGACTCGAGAGTAGCGACCCAAACGTGTTTAGGTCGCTAGATGACTTCAAGTCCCGGCTCAGACAAACGTTTGAGCCGCCACGGGCTGAGTTCAGGGCTCGTTCAGAGCTCCTGAAACTCAAGCAGGGTAAGCGTGATGTGCACGCTTACGCACAACATATACGACTCCTTGCGAGTAGTATAACTGCCAACCCAGTACATGAACACACGTTGATTACGGTGTTTATGCAAGGGCTCGCAGAAGGGCCCGTCAGGAGCCACCTGTTCCGCCTTGAGCTGAATACGCTTGAAGAAGCGATATCAGCCGCGGAACAGGAAGCCTTTAGCATGAGACAGGCTCATGCTAGCTCAAACTCTTACCGTCCACCGAGACGACAAGAGATCGGAGGCCCAGAACCAATGGACCTCTGCTATGTTGAGAACGAGAGACCTCGCTCTTCAAACAACAAGCGATTGCAGAGGTGCAATCGCTGTCAGAAGTTAGGGCACTACGCATACGAGTGTAGTGCTCCACGCCCAGTACCAAACAGTACTGAGCGAAATGGACGACCATTCGCCAGAAAGGGCAATGGGCGTGGGTACAGCGCTGTTGCGAAGCCGCAACAGCGAGACGGACCATCAAAAAATGGTCGGGGTCAGTAGGGGCGGAGCGCCCTACTGATCCAGCAACCTCAAGAGAATTTGCAAATCTCTTGACGAAAGTTGCTCCAGATACACAATCATTGTGTGTCTCTGCACCTGGTGATGACGTTTCGCTCATCACCTTGAAGTTGGAAGCGACAAATGATTTGTCGCTTCGTGCCCTAGTAGACTGTGGGGCGTCGAACAACTTTGTTCGACGCCAGTCACTAGAGGGTCGTAGGCTCAAGTTCGTTGAGCGCGACATTCCCCTCACAAGGATGACGGTGCGCCTTGAAACAGGCGCATCGATAACCGTTGAGAAACGTGTAGTAGGAATCCACTACACGTTAAAGGGCGAACAGTACGATGATGACTTCATCGTACTAGATCTGGATGACAAATTTGATGTCATCCTGGGATTACCTTGGCTCAGAAACTACGAGCCAAGGGTGAGCTGGCCGCATCGATCCGTGAAGATGCCTGCCGCTTGTTCATCAGATGGCCATCTGATGAACATCTTGGAGCGTCCACAAGCGTGTGGATGTTCTGCGAGTGAGTGCGATGGCCTCACTTGCGGTACGGTCGTTAGCACGACTGCACAAAATCACAGTGTAGTTGATCACTACACTGTGGAGCAAGCTCCCGGCGGCTGTACAGAAGTACAGGCTGCGCCGAAGGTCCACCACTCGAATAAGTCGAGTGGACCGGGACATGGATGCATGCCTAGCGGGCAGCATCTTAGAAGAGAGAAACCTGTTGCCCCCAAGGGGCAGCATGAAAATCCTAGGTCGACTGGAGAGTCGACCGTAGAGGATCGGTTCCTGACTGTGGTTGCACAGCCACAGTCGGAAGACGTCGAGGGAATAAGTCCCCACGTACTTGAAAAAGGAATTCCTCAAGAGTCGCTTGCTGAGGGATTAGGCCCTCAGCAACCTGTGGAAGAAAGTTCCCAGGAAGAAACCGAGACGCTGAACGTCTTGGTTAATGACGGATCAAGCGTAGGCGCTTATACGCTTGATCTGATTGTGCCTCCGAAGTCGACTTCGGAGATAACTCAGTTGCCAACGCTAGAACCGAAACGGTTCTTGCGTGATCTGCGTAGTGGCAAAGTCAAGCAGATCTGCATACTCGTCACAGAGTATGAGTATGTGACCGATATTCGGTCGGCTACAGTATTTGCTGAGAGCGAACGGGTTCTCAGCAGCTCATCGATGGACGAAAGTGTCCTCGATGAGAAGACTCGGATTGAGCGATACGCGTCCCAATCCTGGGATTCACTTCAGGCAAATCCTTTGTATAAGGATTTCATCGAATTCAGGGATGTGTTCCCTGAATCCGTACCTTGCGAGTTGCCTAAGGACAAATGCACTCAACACGAGATCGAGCTCAAACCGGGCTCGAAGTACTGTGTCATGAAGCAGTGGCCACTGCCTCGTGAACAAGTGATAGCGATCGACAAGTTCTTTGCCGATCGCTTAGCAGCGGGCCATGTGAGGGAATCAACATCCCCTCACAGCTCTCCGACCTTCTGTGTGCGAAAGGCCACAGGAGGGTGGCGGATAGTGCACGCATTCAACAAATTGAATGCTGCAACGGTACCGGCTCAGACGCCGATACCGAGGAAGGACGTAATCATAGATGGTATGTCAAAGAGTACCATCTTTTCGTCCATGGATCTGATGGATGGATTCTATCAGATCCTGATGCGTGAACGGGACGTCCCGTTCACAGCAGTGAGTACCCCCAGCGGGATGCTGTGGGAGTGGCTAGTGATGCCACAGGGGCTGAGTAATGCCCCTGCAACATTCAACAGATGTGTAACAAATCTGTTGAGACCGGTGCGAGACTTCGCACCGAGTTACTTCGACGATGTGTTCGTCCATAGCCGGGCTATGGACGGGAAGACGGACGTTGAAGTTCACAGAACTCACGTTCGTCAGGTTCTTCAACTTATGCGCAAGCATAAGTTGTACGCAAACCTCAAGAAGTGTATATTCGCGGCTAGCGAAATACCACTTCTTGGGTGCATCGTGGGTAAACACGGCGTACGCCCCGATCCCGAAAAGATCAAGGCGATCACCGACTGGCCCGTGCCAGTCGATGTCAAGGGACTAAGGAAGTTCCTTGGTCTTGCGGCGTACTTGCACAAGTACTCGCGCAACTACGCCGAGATGACTGTTCATCTTTCTTGCTTGCTCAAGAAAAATGTCAAGTGGTCATGGAACGCTGAGTGCCAGCGTTCCTTTGAAGGTATCAAGCAAAGCTTGATGCAATCGCCGATCTTGGCGATTGCAGATCAGGACAGACCATTTCATGTGGTCTGTGACGCCAGCGATTTTGCAATTGGCTGTGCGTTAATGCAGTTCGATGCAGATGGCGCTGAGCGCGTCATCTGTTATCAGTCGCGTCAGCTGCAAGCAGCTGAGCGTAGTTACCCAGTGCATGACAAGGAACTCCTTGCCATGAAATACGCACTGGCTAAGTTTCGCGTCTATCTCTTGGGAGATAGACCGTTTGTTGTCTACACGGACCATGCGTCATTACGCACGGCCGTAAACAGCCCGCACCTCTCGCAAAGAATGGCGAGGTGGCTGTCTTTCTTCGCGGAGTATAACTTCTCCGTGGAATAAAAACCGGGACGACTCAATGTCGTCGCGGATGCTCTTTCGCGCCGGCCCGATTTCGAGCCGGACGCGCAATCCAACAGTGAGGACAAGCCCACTGTTGCGACACTGTCAGTCAGTGTCCCGTCGTCAAGTTTACTTGACGACGTACGAAAGGCATACGCGGAAGATAAGGATCTTCTGCGATTGATGGATCATCTGGTGAATCCATCCAGTAAATCCATGAGGGATTTACCGGCTTTGTACCGATCCTCGTCGGATCGGTATAGTACACGCAACGGATTGCTGTACTATACAGCTGTTGCCGACGACACGCCTCGTGTCGTCGTACCCGATCATCATGATTCGCGATTGCGCATCATGTATGAGTGTCACGATGCCCCAACAAGCGGCCATCGTGGACAGGAAAAGACTTACCTCACGGTAAGTCGCGACTTTTACTGGCCCCGCCAGTATCAGTTTGCCCGCAAGTACATACGTGCTTGCGAGGTTTGTCAACGGGTGAAGCCTAGTCCTTCATCCCGTGCGCCATTGCAGCCTCTGCCTGTTCCGACAGAGTGCTGGCAGTCCGTTTCAATGGACTTCGTCTTCGGGATACCCGAAGACGCTCACAAGAATAATGGTATTCTTGTGTTTGTGGATCGTTTCAGAAAGATGGTCCATCTTGCTGCTCTCCCTGAGTCGATCAAGGCTAAAGGTTGTGCTCGTGTCTTTCTAGACACGGTCTTTAGACTCCACGGGTTACCCCGTGAACTCGTATCCGACCGTGACCCTCGGTTCACGGCGGAATTTTGGCAAACCGTGTTCCGTACTCTCGGGACACGATTGAAGATGTCCACTTCTGACCATCCAGAAACAGATGGTCAGACGGAACGTGCGAACGGTGTCCTCGAAGAGATTCTTCGAGGATATGTCCACTCATTTCCGAGTTGGAGCGAATTCCTTCCAATGGTGGAATTCGCCATCAATTATTCGGTGCATGCTTCAACACAGCACACACCGTTTTACGTGAATGGCCTACGCCATCCACGAGTGCCCACCCTTATAGAGTGTGACTCTTGGATAAGGGGGGAGGGACTCGCTCGATCAAAAACCGTTTTGGCTCTTGCTCATCACGTGTCGACGCAAACGTCGTCACGTATGATGCCGATGTCGATCAAGTCGACATCGATGAAGAAGATCATCTCAATAATAGCGAAGACGCTGTTATTGATTCGGACGATGATGACGATGCTGGTATATTCAGCATCGCCAACGATTATGTCAGCGAGGAAGAAGACAACCTCGCTGAAGAAGAGAGCAATCTCTTAGCAGTGCGCACGAAGCGCACTGCCAGACAAAACAAAGAGTCAGCAGAGAACTTCCTGCTGACTCGAGAAGCGGTAGTCCGTTTCGTTCAGGACTCCATCGCAAATGCGGTGGACCGTCAGAAACGGAACGCAGACAAGAATACAAGAGCAAATGTTCTTTCATTTAAGGTTAATGACCTAGTACTACTGTCTACGGTAAACCTACCTGGACATGCAGTCACTAGTGTCGGCAGTAGTAAACTACTGTCGAAATACATTGGGCCATTTCGAGTGTTGCATCGCAAGGGCAATGCATACACACTCGAATTGCCACGTAGGATGCGCACGCATCCTACGTTTTACGTGGGGAGGCTTAGGCCGTACTGTCAGTACGGGCCTTCTTCTTCCGATGAAGATATCCCCCACGTTAAAGAACCTCCATCAAGTTCTTGCGTTCGCGCTCCAGACGATCCGTCTGGTCGCGCAGATATGATACCTCGGTACTCAACCGAGTTATCTCTCCGCGAGCTGTCGCCAGCTCGCCGAAAAGGAGCGGACATCCCGCTCGACCTGAAGCTGCGCCGTGGCATAATCGGCGCGATCCCTCGCCCGATCAGCCTCGTGACCCTTGCGGTTCTTCCGCACGGTGTCGGTCAAAGCGTAGCGTCGGTCGCGCTCGTGCTTCAAGTCATCGCGCAATTCATCGATTGCGCGATCCATCTCGTAAGGGTCGAGATGGTGGGCCTGGGGTTCTGGAGGAGGTCTTTCCTCCTCCACCACATCCTTTGGTGGATGCTCACGGTGATCAACGCTTTCTAGTGGAGCGTATCTTGAACCACCGTGACGATTCAGGATCAAGGACGAGCTACCTCGTCCAGTGGCGGGGTATCCACCCTGTTGGAACAGCTGGGAGCCCCGCTCTCAGCTGTTGATGGATGTTGAAGGTCTCGTCCGCCAGTATGACGAGACCCATCCGATGAGTCCTGTGGCCCATCGGTAAACACGCGCCCTAGGCGCTTGTAGACGGATCGCAAGTTTGCAATCGCGGCACGCATCTCAGCCAATATGTGTGCCCTTCCCCAGGGCGAATTTAGGGAGTACACATCCCTATGTGCACGCTGCGAGTTGTCAACACAACTCGCACAAGGGTCTCCCCATGTGAGGCAAGGAATGCCTGCCTCACTCGATAAACAATGCAACCGGTACCTAGCACCGGTTGGCGTTCGCCGTTCGAACCTGAGGCGTGTTGCCTCAAGTTTCTTGAGCCACCCTTCTCGTCCAAAATTCTTGACGTTTTGGACGAACGCGTTCCACGCAGCCAAAAGCGATGTATTGTCACGCTTTTGGTTGCTGTTGTACCATCGATGTCTAAGGAAGACATCGAGATAAAAGTCTTCTTCAGCGCGAAAGTTCTTCGCGCTGGAACTCAAGCCGTGAAGCTCGGTTGCATCGAATAGGGGTATTCGATGGTGTTGGCCTGTCTCGTGAGACAGGCTGTTGATGAGTTGTTCGGGCAAACGCCACGGCTTCAGCTCATCACGCTTCACAGTGGTACCCTTGTCGGTACCACGGCTCCCAGATTGAAGATGGCTCACGCTATCGTCATCACGCTCGTGCGAGAAGGCACGAGCCGGCGGTGGTGAGGAATTCTATTCCTCACCACCCTGATCATCGTCATCACTGCCGAACAGACTGTGATGCAAATCACGAGTCCGTTCGTTCGGTAGTGGCCTTGGCGAACACTGAGGCGTCGCTGGTGAGCGAGACACCTCTGGAGCATTACTCGAGTATGACACGTCTGAATCGCCAGAGTAGATGACCTCTACGTCGAGGTCATCATGCGCACGCGGTGAGGTGCCGCGTGCACCTGCAGCACCTGTTGCTGCAGGCGAAGAAGGGGCAGCAGACGACGAATCGTCTGCCGCAGAGGCTTGCACAGCACCGGGCTGTGTGGGTCTTGAGTCACCTCGCATAGACATGTTAACTATGCAAGGTCAAGCGGAAAGTGAATGGAACGGACCAAACAAGTGCTCCCTGTCCCAATGGTGGCCAACGGGTGGCCTCCATATTTCGATAGTCACACGGTGACTATCAGTTAAGGGGGGTGATGTAACGGGGCAGCCCGTTACATGAAATTGTCACTTTAAGGAAAGTGACAATAAAGAATATAAAGATGGATATTCTTTGAACAATATCACCAAAGTGGTGATATTGAAGGGTCGACCAAAGAGTCTGTTCATTGGTTGATATCGTGATGATATCAACCCACCAATCGTTGCAAGACGCGCGCAATGAGTGGTGACGAGACGTCACCATACATCCAGTTATAGTAGTATAGTTAAACTAAGTCAAACGAAGAGACAGTAGTTTAAAGACTTAATTTATTAATATAACAGTTCTACTTTTACCCTACCTACGCTTCCTCGCTCGCCACGTGTACGTCCGTCGGGGCACCCAAATCCCTTGCGTTAAGTTACGCAACGGTGTGCCCCGTTACATGCACGCTACCCTAAAAGCCATTATTCTATCACTTTGCATTCCCCGGCTAGCACCAGCCGGAGAAAGCAAAGTTGGAGTCTCAGCACTACCCTGTCATGTGGCGACGCGAGTCTTACCAATAACGTTTGATAGCGCTCAGACTCGCAAAATGAATACCAAGTGAATTCGAAAGCTCGACAAGCAAAAGACCACAATGTGGGAATAAGTCTGGCGGAAGGACGAACCACAAACAAATGGTAAGATCATACTCAAGAAGAAGGCCAACAAGATGAAGAAAGAGATGCGCCATTCGAGACCAGGTTTGACGAAAGGGGTCAAGCATGGGTGTTAACGGAAAAAGTTAAGCCTCGGATGAAGAAGCAGCTGGCTGATCGATGGCATGGGCCGTTACGCATCAAGTGAGGGTAAAAAGATTTCGCTTTTGAGTTAGAGTTACCAGACCGGAGCGGGTATAAGTTATATCCTGTCGTACTTGTGTCACGATTGAAGAATGTCATAGATCATGGTGAACAACCTACAAGGATCTTGATAATTGGAACAGCTGAGAACGACCAATTCGATTATAACTACGGACTCTTATTATTGGATAGTTCAAAGCCAGGCAAAGATAGCGGATGGTTGTACGAAGTAGGAGCAATCGTGGACTATTACTTACCACTCTCTTCAAGCATCAGCAGGCCTCACTGACGGTTCCAAATGGTGGGATTAGGCGAAGGCACACCGACACGGAAGGTGTCATCTAATCTGCCATGGAAAGGTCGTTCTTACAAAATCTACGACAGAAGTAGCGAGAAAATCGACTGAAGATGGTGCGGGAGGCAAATAAGTGCTAGTCCACGCACCACTGTCACTAACAACCTTTCCTCTGTGATGCCAATCAGGCAGAGATGAGCAGGTGCACACTGCATCCATATTGCATATACTACATGGAGAAAAGTTACTTTATTACTCAATCGAATTACCTAATGACTCGACGAAGATAGACTAGACAAGAGAAGAACGGGCGAGCCAATACCAGACGAAGAACAACTAGTTTATTCAAGCTGACCGGAAAAAGAATAACCAAGGAAAGTAGATGCCAGTGACATTTTATCACAGACTCGTCGGGTATTAAAGTAGAACGATGAGCGACCGAGGAGGCGGAACCCTGCGGGGCATGACGATTTAAAGGTATAGGGGGTGCAGAGAGGCTCCCATCAAGAGGAAAGGGTTCGTTTGGATTGACGTCATCGACAAACCGAGACACCACATCTCTCAGCAATACCCGCCGGTACATATAAAGTTGTTTTGTAATGGTGTGGCCTGCAGAACGTGTTGGAGGTGTGCTCCGCCGGCCAGGTAATCCACCAGACCCGCCATGGCTCTAAAGCATCCAAAGAACCGAGATCAGCAAACCAGTCAGGTCTTGAAGGCACAAATAGAATATATAGAAGCAGGTAGTTGGTCACGGATACTTTAAATAAAGGTCGTAATCGAGAGCAGGAGCCGGCCCGTTAGGCATCCGCGCGGAGAAACCGTCGTTTGAGACACGGTTAAGGGACTTCTCGGTCAGCCGAAGTTGTTCCCCAAGGCATGTGCTAGCAGCGGAATATTATGTTTCGAGCGCGAAAACGGTGCTTGCACCAGCGGTCGACCTAATTTATTTATAATTGTGGGTGCATCTCCATTGTAACGCTGGTCTCTACGAGACAATGACTACTCTACGACAAAGCGACGGACACCTTCTACCGAGAAACAACAGTCTCATTGCAGTCGATCTTCTGACTGAACTCAAGGCATCGACCCCAAACATCACAGACAGCATCCTGCATTTGTCGAAAAATACCGTTTGGAAGACGAAAGTCTAGCCCAAACATCATAAAGACGAGCCGCAACCACGAAGATGCGAGTCCGGTAACACACCGAGGGTCGACTTGCAGGAGTGAGACGGGTCGGACACGTTTATCGTTACTCGAAGATCAGCCACCGAGACGGGAGTTTAATGTGACGACAAGCCAGGCATGCAAAGCCTCCATGCGGTGAAGCAACCGAGCGGCAGTAGTCTAATCCAAACACTGGGCCGAACCTGGTTGATAAAACGTGATGTTTACACTCTGCCGCATCGATGGCGTATGACGAAAATCATGTGCCACTATATGTGCCGCGCAATTTCAAAGCACCAATAGGGGCACAAAGAGCGAGGCAGGAATATTTTACACACCAACGACTCCGGGATGGCAGATGAGACGGCAGTATCAGGCGCTTCACTGGCCTCAAGAAAAGAACTGCTTGATCGACGAGTCAATACTGTCCAATACGCAGCTGGAGATACAATGGAACGACGTCCACGTTTAAGTGTCTTTCGGGGACGTTTCGTGGGTGTAGACGCAGATGAACGACTCGACTTGCGCTTCTTTGTCGGCTTTACTGGATTTGTGGTAGTGTCAACTAAGTTCTGTGGGGATGGAGCGCGGACGGAAGACGACGCTGGAAGCAGCAGAGGGCTTAATCCTGCCACGGTCTAAGCGACAGGAACAGACGCCAACAAGACATACTTGGTTACCGACGCCGATCCAGAAGCTTTAGGACCAACTCGTCGAGATTTAACTGACCAAAGTGAGCGACGAACACAACCTCGACCTTGAGAAGCGCGCTATCGCTCAGCGACCGATAGGTGTGGTGAAAGCATTGGTAACATACCGGCAGTAACGGGTCCTGTAATCGATGATTAAAATGATAGAACCGGTGAGACAGGATCCGATGGTAAGGAAGCAGCCGCAGTCATTGACGTCGATCCAGACACCGGGAAAACAACTCGGTGAGTTCCAGCTGACGCCGTTGGAGAAATATCACTCCTTCGACTTCGAATAACACGCGACCGCACGACCGCCGAGATACACTGAAAAACCGCTGGGAGAGCCAAGCGATGGTTTATGCTACTTCGCTAACCCTGAGAGCCCGTCACAATCGACGAACATGGGATGTAGACACGAGAAGGCAAGGTAAAACATAATCACCCCTAACAGTCTGAGACGATATATCAATAGACGAGAGTGAAGCTGAAAGCAGATATATAGGCATCATTGACAACGGTTAAGTAGCAGTAGATACCGGATTCGACGAGCGAGAAGACGACAACAGTCGCCCGGACGTAGAACTCGGACCCAACGAGTGAGATAATGGAAATGGTGTAACTGGAGACGACGGCACATTCGATGTACCGTGGGTAGGCATCTCTCCACGCGAAGAAGACGTTCGTAAAGTATACTGCAGGCAAGTGGTAAGCGAGATGGTCGACGACGACGAGGCTTAGAGTACCAGCCGACGTTTGACTGGGACATATTTCATCAATGCGGAACTACCATCGATGGGCGAAACCCACTGAAGACGGACCTATCGATTTGATTTAAAGCGATAACGTTTAAGAACCCGCCGTCGAGCTGAGTTCTATGATTTCCGAAGACTGGTGAGCGAGGTAGCGACACAAGCAAAAGGTTAAATTAGGCTCACGCGAATTCAAACCCGTAGCTTCGATACCGGTGATAGCCGCAGTAGTGATTCTGAGATCAAGTCCCCACGCAACACGAAGATGCCGAAGTCTATAACGCAAACCGACCAGTGCGCGACGATGGTCCTTGATAAGGCATTGATAAGTTCCCTTGACGTGACATTATATGGCATGGTAGCTAGTTGCAATTGGCGGAAGTACGCCGCCGCTACTCCGTGGATAGCTGTTGCTGGGCTCGATACTCGGCGGGTCAACCAGTAAGACGAGAAATGGCACGGTTGCGCGCTCGGAGCGCTATTCGCAATCTGAGAATAATCTTTTCCGCCAATTTAAGTCGGTCAGCGCTCTAAGCGGACACCCGAGAGGATTCAATACCGAGTGTGCAGGTTGACTTATACATTAATTTATTAGCCAAGGTAGTCCTCGCCGCAGCCGCTTGCCACATAACTGCCTCCACCTGGGTTGTTTACTGTTGAGCGCGAAAATATAAATACTTAGCGATTGCGTGTTTCATTTGTCGACGACGCACTGCGCTACGCCGCTCCGACTGCGCAACGCGAAGCACAACGAGCCATCGAAGCCGTATGGTCAAGAGGCACAAAGGTATCTTTATGGCGAGGACGACCAACCCGGCTTATGACGTGGCCTGCCGGATGGATCGACGCGTAGACGCATCAAGCAGAGGCCGTGGAGTCTCCATTTGTGTGGCGACGATCCGCATTAGATAGAACTCACGCTGCTAATCTTGGTGGTTCATGCGTATCACTATCCGACGAATATCATAATCATTGGTCGAAATCTCATCGTCGACGTCTGAGATATCGCCAGGGTGACGTCTGAAAGGTGAAGACGCTTGCGAATAAGGATCATGGGGCTTAGGCATCACCCCGGACGATTTTATCGACAGAGTAGCTTCGTCACCAGGTTGCAACCGTTGTAGACCTACTACGGCCTTGAGTCAATCAGGCGAACTCGCTGAAGCAGCGTCATCGAGCGACAAGTCGGCGGCGCTAAAAAGCAAGTCAAAAAGCTGATTGGTGCTGCCCGGAAAGACAGCAGTGGAGGTCAAGTGTGTCTGGGTTGAATACCACGGATCACAATGAGTCAGAACGGAGATAGAAGCGAGATAGAATTAAAACCACACTTACCAAATCGTAAGCTGCAGAATTGAATGGACTAGGCTACGAAACTGGTGACTGAGTTCAATTAGTATGGTACAACCCAGAAAGCAAGGACGATCAAGCCTATTTATGGACGACCGAGAAAGCATGACAATTTACTAGCGTACCATGGGTCGTCGAAAGAGGGAAGAGAAAGCTTACACAGGACGAATCGTGAAGGTAACAGGATTAACTGGTCGATACATTCACCAGCTAGGTTCGTATCGCGATCGGGGCATTTGTGGTGTAGGGACATTTGATAAGCGGTTTTTTTTATTGATTATCGGAAAGGAGAACTCGATGGGAGAAGCCTGATGGTACCGAAACCGACGAATTAAGGCTCGATGTGGAGACAACGACGCCAAAAAAACTCGACGAGAGAAGTCTCGACGAGCCAAGCTTTGATGAGGAAAGACTCGAAAAGACAAGGCTCGACGAGACAAAACTCGACAAGAGAGAAAGATGATGACTATTGTATCCCACTAGGTATGATCATAGGATGACCAGGGAATAAAGTAGAATTAATCACAAGTCCTTTTTCAATCAGGAAGGGAATAGGTGGTAACCAATACAGAGCAAAATTCTCCAGTAGAAGACACGTGTACGCTTTTAATTATGTCCCTGCGTGGCCACGATGATGCCTGCTGTCGACCGTCGAGAATCATAGCTTGTAATGGTCTCGATTTGAAGCTCCAAGTATTAAGTCGGCACGGGGTGGGCATTACTCGCTTCCAGCGTAAGATCAGTCTTGTCGCACGGCGAGCCTGAGACCTAGTAGATGGTACCGCTTTAGACTCGCGAACGGTGGGCCAGTGACCCAATAGACGGCACTGTTCAAAGACTCGTCAAGCGACGAGCCGGTAGACCTTTTACCAATGACACCATTAGTCTTCTATTTGAACGTATACTGCGCCCGGTGACCTGTAAAAGCGTGAAAAAGCCGAAGTCTGCCCATTGTACAAGGTCGCAGGATTGTAGGGACGAATGCTGCTGAGCTCAGGCAGTCTTATGGAACGGAGTGTGAGTGGTTATATATATTTTGCGAGGTGAGAGCCACACCAAATCCGAAGGGGCGAACCGCGAAGATATTTGACCCGACGAACAAGCCCAACTGCGCCGACTAGTTCGGCGATTGTTGTGTTGTCACGTTAAAACTGTATTGCCCCAGATCTGACAATCTACTAAACTACAGGCTTAACTTTTCAGGAGACTTGGGTGCAGAGATTGATGTCGGATTTGTAAAAGGGAGCCATGGCGTATCAAGTGATTATTCTTCCTTCAGTAATCCAGTTCATGACCTCTCGATCGACTTAGTCGACAGTGGACTTATAGCCAACACCTCAAGGAATATTGTCGCTCCTGGCTTTTTTGTTGGGTATCTCATGGTTGTAGATCACTTAGTCTGTATATATATTTACGACCGTTGAGTTGGGAGGCCATTTGTGATAGCGGATCCTATAGAGATGTATTTGACAAGGCCATAGACAAAATACTTCCTGGGCTCCCACATGCACATGTATTGCCGCGCAACTGCCTTCGACAAAAAAGAAAAGTTTGTCTCTTCTTCGGATCAGACGGGCAGACTAAACAAGTTTCCTAAAGACCGACGAAGACGTGCCGCGAAGATTGGATTGATAAGCATCCGTTACAGTCCTACCGTGTAAATCCTTTGTACGATTATTGCCTTATGACCTTGCTCATTTTACTAACAGGAGTACCTAGACCTCTATCAAAAGGGGTCTAGCAGTAAGAGACCGAATTCTATCAGATAAAAGAGCGCGGTCCATATCGAGGGGCAAAGTCCATTAATGAGGGACCGGGGTCTACACCGTGGGGTCGCGATCCACCGATGAGGGACCAACTTAGGGTAACGAATGATCGTGTCCACAAATAAAGTACCGAGTCTACCCTAGGGAGCTGAACTTTATATAAGAGACCGTGGTCATTCATACTATACCAGAAGCCTATAATCTGGTCATTGTCTCCCTTGATTATCACTGCCAATTATTGTCCTCCGATAACCTCGCTACCTGCGTGACCCATTTCCACTTGCACCTTTATCCTGTAAAATTGTCCCTTGTCCCTCAATTTGATGGCCTTCAGGCCCATCATAGTTGAAGAGCACTTTACTACAAGAACTTCTATGTCTTGTTTCAGTGGAACTTATCTGTCAGATGTGGTAATGATAGATGAACGTTTCGTACAGATACCAAATTATATGTAGACATTTCTCATATTTTGTGACGTGTAATTTATACCTATAAATTTTTCGTTTAACAGGTACAGTTCCTATGATTCGGTGTGTCGCGACTCTATCCTTTCTTACAAACGTCAATTTAGATGATCAATTTTCAATGCGCTTTGAGAACCATTCGTTTTGTCAACACACTATAATAGTAAGTTTCTGGCAACAGGTAAGTAGTTGTATCAATTACGAATTCAGGACGCTTCGATAAATTTTATTATACACTATATTAGCACTATTGTCGGAAAATGGCGCAAATAAAGAGGCCGGCCTCGGCACATATGTATAAAAAACCTATAAGTAATCTTTCATCTTCGCCTAATGTATCTATGGACGTGCTGAGTGAAGCGGTGAATATGAATTCCGCTACTAGGTCTTATCGACGAATGCAATAGCTGAAACAAGTCATAGCCAAATTATTGAAGCCACTCAAACTTCACATAGGACCGATAAACAACGACAAAGGTTTTACACCTCGAAATTCACCCAGTTTGGCTAAAGTCTAAAGGTTTGAACATAATATATTGTTTTTATACATGTAATTATCTCTGATTCCAGCTTATTTGCAGTGATATAAAATGTAGTTACACCCACCTTTTTTGCTCGGACAAGTAATGTACAATTAAAGCTATTTCAACAAGCCGCTTGAAAGAAGTAGCTGCAGATCGTCGTTGTAAACTGCGTTAAGTATACTATGCGCCCATTCAATTTCACTATTTCGCGTGGACATCTATCGTTAAGCCAGTGATAATTGATGTAGAGCTTTAGATACCTTTTGCTAGCAAAAAGTTCAAAACGCGTATCGTTGTGCAGCTCGCGGCGTTCTTATCACTCTCAGCTAAAATTTAAAATCGGAAACTAGGTATAGCAGAGTTTGATAAAAGAAATAGAATAGTTTAAACCACGAAAACGCTTGCTTGATGCAAGGACCATTTTATTCTGCTAAAGACACAGTTGCGATATAGCTGGTTGTCTTGTTTATAAATTGCGTGTGAGGATTCGTCTTTCAAGGTCTTACAAATGAAATATTCAACGGTAATAGGAATGCTGCAATCAGTGACACCGATTTCAATGTAAAGAGGGTTCGTCAAATCGTCATGGAAAAGATAGGTACAAAACAATATTGTTATCAAAAACTACAAGCGATTTAATCTATAGCTTAGTTTGAGCTTTCTTTATATAAAATGTTTTGCAATAAATAATCTGCAATAAACACTGGGCCGACTTTTTTTTGGAAACTATATCCCCGTAGCCATCTTGTATTATGCGACCCGTAGTGTCTTTATAATTTCATTGGGGGTACTTACTAATTGCTGGCAAGACTTTTTTACATTCTAACTGATCCAACAATTTTCTCTTTATCTTTGTAAATGGAACGTAGACCTATTATTTCTTGCTGATCAGTCGAGAATACATCATTCGGACGTTCGGTAAAATCCGAAGTAGGAATAATCCTTTTGTCAGGTGCACATTGAAATAATGTTGCCTCACATACAAGGAATGTAAGTATGAACACATTAAATTTCATATGACGGTGACTGAGGTTGTAGTCAAACCATTCTGATACGGTATTATAACCATCGGCAGGTACCTAGAAACTTGAAAGATATGGTAGTTGGACTATCAGTAATTGCACAAATAGCTTTTATAGCTTCGCCAGTTGTCAACGGTGAATTTTACCGGCATTGACCAAAAGAACATGTGAAGTAGAATCCTTTCCGTAAATCGGCATGCCAATTATGTATTTACAAAGGTAATACCCTCGTAGCGCTTACTAACAGCAAAATGATGTGTATATATTTAGCTGGGATGTAAGATGATCCAGACAAGCCCTAATTCGTGTTTTTCATTTATATCGGCATCAAGGTGGGGGATTATCA
Source organism: Hyaloperonospora brassicae (assembly GCA_947650285.1). Classification (NCBI taxonomy): domain Eukaryota; phylum Oomycota; class Peronosporomycetes; order Peronosporales; family Peronosporaceae; genus Hyaloperonospora; species Hyaloperonospora brassicae. The sequence continues at coordinate 47,989 of CANTFL010000600.1, forward strand.
CAAAATCTTGTACGAATTAGTGACGTTTCTCGTTGTCAAAGTAGCTAAACTTATCAATATCTTGTTAATAGATATATGATTAAATAATTTATGCTCCCAATTTTATGAAGCATTCAATGCGATGAAATTAAGGTTACTGAGTTTGTCAACTTAAACAATACCCGATTTCTTGAACGACACGTTTCAAGAATCATGTCAGCATGTCAGCAACCTTAGATTGAATTTAACACGAATGTCATTTTATTCTACCTGATGCTTATAGTTTATTTGTCTACAACGAATAGCCTTTTTATAACACTTGCTATTTAATAAATTTTTGCGTGACCAGATGTAAACATTCATCACCGTTCATCGCTGCTGTTGCGTATATAAATTAATGGATTTGCTTTTAATAAATTTATTTAGCTATGTACCACTTTTTGTGTTGAAGCGCAAAAAATGATAGTAGATTTCGTACGAACTACGCGATCGCTGTCTAATCTGCTGCTACAATGATTACATAAGATCGATTTCTCGACTAGATAATTTTTTTGTCAGCATCTTGCCTTTTCCAACATTAATTCTACTTGTCTATTGATGCCCTTAACGCCATTAATGAATTCGTGTCGCTAATTATTTATTGATATGAGCTACCTTGGCGGCCAAGACTCGTCGAAAAGTGTATAACGTTGTCTAGGTTTGCCATTCGAATATAATGTATTACTAGTAAAAAATAGTTTCCAAACACCACATTCTATTGCAAGCAGCATTTTCAACCAGTATCTTTTATTAAAAGCAGTGTTTTGAGCATACATCAGACGACAGCACTATTCAAAGCTAATTTGTTGATTATCATATGTCGTATATATGGCCAATTCTGTATTATTAGACTGTACGACGTCCACTTAAGCATCGATTGTCAGCAGAGAGTATGAGTGCTTGATGATATAGCCGTCATTTACACATTATCGATCGACCTTTAGAGAACATCGGTGTTACAACGTCAAGAGTCTTCATATCACATTTTGATGCTTGACTCGCTGGCCCCGTGCGATTATAGTCATGGATTGCTTTAAAAAGCAACTAAACGACATATACAACGTTTTCCGGTTTAATGATGACATTTTTTTTGCATCTTAAACGCATCTTCTACCTTCGATGACTTAAAGAGTGGTATGATATGTCATCTAGTAGTTTATTCATCGCATAGTGAATTTTTGATAGGGTTCAACAATTATCAGAATAGTCAGAAACATGTATGATACTCGCTCCTACGATATAAAGCACGATCTATACTGCAAACGTTTACGACACCTATTTTCTGGATGTGCCCATTACAATAGCAACTCAAGCGGGGTTTACCATCGAGTTGCTTATAAATAGGACATATGCCTTGTATTATCAACTTTATTAGTCGGTCAGGTAGCAGGGTTATATCAAACTATAGCCAGTATCACGGAAATTCATGCTCAAAATTCATATTATTTTTGGAAACTCTCTATGATCAATACTCCGATTCCTTAGTCTCTAACGTCGATCTTTCTGTTTACCCTTTACGAAGTAAGTCAGTCAAATTATATATCTTGACAATTTTATTTCGGTCTACTTTGTTGAATTTGCTTTCTTCTTGTTTGCTTTATTAGAACCACATTATTCGACAACAATCATCCAACAATCTTTTGACCATGACATTTCATCCACCCGTCTACATCATGGTTTTTCTATAAGAATTTGGAATATGTGTCGCTTGTTGAATCGATCAAATTTGATACATCTGCTTTTGATGTAAATGAACTCGGCAGAGATAGTTAACTGACCCGTTTGCAGTCGATATACTCAAATAATTACGTTCTTTATCAATAAACTAATCGTAGTTCGGTGGAATTTTATTTAAGGGTGTAACGAAAGCTTGTGGAGTGTAAATAGCTACCATTGTTTTTCGCTATCCTACAGAATTCTCCTTCTAAAAGACCATGCATCAGATACTTTAGGGTAATCGCCATGAGATGATGCTATTCATATCCCATAAGCCAGTACACCTGTCGCATTCACGCATCTTCAAGGACTAATTCTGGTATATATGTTTCATATCTGATAATTTGTCACGTCAAATTACTTTTGAGTCATATAATGCCTACCTATCAAGATTGAAGTAGAAATATCGATGATTTTTTGAGACGATTCTCTGCGTACTAACGTACCCGCCGCTTAAAATAGATCCTATGTTTCACTCTTAAGCGTAGCCATTATATCTTAAAGTGCTAGCAACTATTCATGTCGATAATAACATTTACGTACAATTCGTTAAGTCGAATCTTTAAAGCCTGCATGGCATTATATTCGATAAAACACATCAATTTCGCAAATTGTGTGTTATATGGTTCATTACTATATGACGGGGCGACCGACTCTCTGTGCGGGCTTCGTCTAAGCGATACCTATCTCAGTCATCTCTATAGCCGCTAGGTCGCCCATCGATACTACCTTTAAGCCGTAAACTTGATCGTAGTTTGATATTTTAAAGGCTATACTTAAAGCGAATAAGTTCAAATGATTGCTAGTCTGCTCCGGAAGCGCCCGTTTGCACCTTATAACTTCATTCACGGAGAACCAGATTGTACTTACTTAATCGCATTGCATTTTCTGCTTTTACTATACTTCCAATTGATGACGAACTCATTTTTCCGCTCGATATCGTGAAGACGCTATACATACATCATATCGATGTGGTTTTCATTGCTACAATCAAAAACGAATTTTGTGAATGAAGCTCACTAGTGTTAGTTGTTCTACTGCTGCACCAATATAAAGCTATTGACAACGATTCTATCAGCATATCTAGAATGTGGCAAGCGTGATATGTGGTACAGCTATATGTGGAGTGTACATCCCCGATTAACATTATTCGAGTGATTATAAAGATCTCTCTATATTGCTGTTTGCTGAGTGAACTAAATTTTTTATTATTTTTTGCAAAGTAGCATCAGCACATGCACATATACCCTTTTCTTATTCGAAAGTAAATGGCCATAAATATAAGATGTAGACGCAACTAAAAATATCTCCTTGACGAGATGAGGAATCCCGTTCATCCGAGGACCATATTCTCTCCGCCGAGCTTCGTAGTTTATCCTGCGACGCATGTAATGAAAACATATCATATAATCTTGCTTAGCTGTCCGCTCCATCTATTTTTAGTCAGTACATACAGTAAGCTGTCGGAACTTGATCAGACGTGTGGTTAAATAGCTAAAACATTCATATAAAAAGTCTTGTCATCACTTCTTGTCGATTAGACGATGTATCTCTGCAACTCTCGTATTTTTTATCGGCGGCGTTATCTTCGAAAGTAGCCGACATAAATTTGATATTCGGCAATTCATCGACACTTGACATTTATATTGGGTTAAGTCTACGCTTAACGCCTTGGAGGCCTCTACCGTGTATCTTTCATCACTCACCTTACACTACGACTTAAAGCACTCCAGTTTTTAGCCCTAGATTTGCTCAGTACGCTCATAACTTGTATCATTGGCACTGGATATATTGGCACGTATTTTTAAAGTATCAACGTTTTTTCTTCCTTCAACTTACTCACCTATTCACTTAAACACATCACCACCAACGAGGCACAAATTATGCATTCAATATCTTTATAGGTTGTATGGATCACATATAAACGTTATCTATATTCACATATTAACGTTATCTTGCGTTGCGTTGGTGAAGTACAGGAGATAGGTAGGATAAATGACACCTTGAAGTTTTAGAGTTAATTATATATTATAGATTAGTCATCTTAGGGTAATTTACGTTCTGATTTACTGGTCCATTTATATGTTGCTTTTCTCCACGGAACATGTTTTTAGCGAAGAAAACAAATATTTATTGAAGACGTAGAACTCGTAACGAATTATAAAACTATTGACGTACATTTACGAGAGATCGTCTTGCTATACTGACATCTTTGACTTTCGTATTCTTTAATGGTCAATTTACCGCGTGAATGACTCCCGCGACCATAATGTAGCACACAAAAACTTCTACTTTATTCAGGCTATTCTATTCTGTAGTCACAGGTAGGTGAATGCGACTTGTAAAATCCGATAAGCTTTATTTAATATCTAATTTTCTTTATGTGAGTGTCAGATATATGAAAATGCGTTTAGTCAATGATTGCTTATCCTCCGCCCTTAGGTTGGATCTCTGGATCTAACTTTCTCGCATCTCTTGCGCAACTATCGTTTCATAGTCACCAGAGGCGTGTCCTCTTCGTGTTCAAACTATTAATATATCTATTGATTGTTTACGTGAAAGCGGATCGACAACACAACATATTCTGACATTTATGGTCGTGGTATTGCTGTCTTCAGTAAATTTTACAACATCAAAAATACCGTTTAAGCGCTTAACAAAAGTGTTACCATGTATTGTCATCAAATAAGTTGAACCGTCGGAATGGAAATAGATTTAATACGACTATTTGATTTCGTTTGCGAGTTTATGTAAAGTTAACCCTGTAACCTTTTTATCGAAAAATCAGCCTAATTCCAGCAGCCTCCTTTTTCTTAGCGGAGCCAATGCTATGTTTAATGATCATACATCATTCGCAGGCGCATTATACAACTACTTATAGAGGTATGTTTCCGTACCTGAAGTCATACGGCATTTACCTTGCAAATTTATGACAATTTAACTATAGGAGTTGACCATCTTGTCAATGCATAAGACGGTCTACCCAAACAAATAATCTCTTTTATATGTGTGTACTCTTTCATAGGGTGCGCCTGATCGTAAAGTTAACGATGAGCAATCGTTGATTACCAATGGATAAATTTCTCGTATATAACAAGTCTGCCACTAAACTTGGATCGGATGTGTCCACTCAGGGCCGGTTAAAACTCTCGTCGCTGACAGTAGATACCTTCACAAACTATAGCTGCTACAATGGAACTCAAAATTTTTGAATCCATGTTTATGATAAAGAATCAGTATAGTATTAACTAGGAATTAAAACAAATGGACCGAGTAATTAAGCTTTTTTACTTCATCGCCAAGGTGTTTGAAAGGCTTTCAGGTATTTCCCTATCCTCCAAGTCATGTACGTGATGAACTTGAATGATGTGCCCTTTGACTGCTTAGAAAAACAACCCGCTTTCTTGGCTGTTCCTCTGATGGCGTCATTCTTTAGAGCTCTTATTTCTGGTGCTAAACTAGCCTGAAGGACTCCACGGTCGATATCCAAAGTAGCCGATTACATACATATCTTTTAATCACATACTCTTGCTTTTTTGTTTAACGTATTGTGGCTTTTAGAACTCGAATTTAAAACACGATTTGACTGAGTTCTGATCATTAAAATAAATTAGAACTTAATCAGTTCATGTGCTACTTGTATTCGAAAATATTTTTCAGCTTTATAAATACCTTCTTTTTACCTATAGCTAGATACTTTCATGGCTTCTACCGTTTACCAATTACCCTTGTCACTTCCTATAAAGCTTAAAGAAATCGAATCCATAGTATTTCTTAGCGCTACAGTCTATGATCGTTTGCCTTTCTACGATATAAACGGATATGAGGCTATCCTTTTCCTGCTTCAAAAATACAAATTGAAAGCTGATTTTTTTCATCTACCATGTCACGAGATAAATTATTTGGCGATTTGAAGATAATGTTTTGAGGCTTTGTGCGCAAGTAATTTGGTCAATCTTTTTAAACTACATGGCCATAATAGAATGTGTAATGCGTAAAATCTTAATTTGATTAGCCATACGTGTATTATAGGTGCGCATTCTTCCTCCTAACTCGTGGTAATATAAATTTTATCGGTGATGATTATACGCTTAGCGATAAAACATGAATGAAAAGCTGCAAAAGCGTATTTTGAAGCATCTATCGAAATTCGTAATTTAAGGCACGTACGGTTGTATTTATGGTTGGTGAGCGTCCTTCGGAACCTATTTTGACGGCCGATTACCATTCATAAATAGGTTCGATAAATCATGAAGTAAAGACTGTATTTGAAAGAAGCATTTAAATCAGAGCATTTGCATATTTGTTTCTGATATCATTATGATCGAATAAGTGTAGGACACTATGCGATATGCCGCCGGTGATAGGCACTTCAAGAATTCCCCATTCTTAATATTACGATCGAGGGGGTTATCATGATTGTTCAACGACACGATATAACGTCGTACTGTATAATGTAAGCGCGATAGAGTTTTATATCGTATCGGATCAGAGACCATGAGCTGACACATTCTTCATCGTCAAGCGAACCGAAGCTTACCATAATACCGTTTACAAACCCAACTATAATATAAAATTTCAATTTCAAGGTATAACTGACAGGTACGAGATCTGCCGTTTCAAAATATGGACATGAGATGGTTTATGCTAAAAACGGATAAGGGTCAAAGTGCAAGAGAATGGATTGATTCATCATTATGATAATTATTAAGAACGGGGCACATGCTCTCGGATTGCTATACATGATAATGACGACGCTTATTTGAGAAATTGTAGAACAGCTGTCATCTGTATAATTGTTTCTTTATACTTTTGGATCATGTACCTGTTATTTTATATTCATCGCAGTTTAAACAAAGGATTTACTTCATTGTTGTGCTGAAAGACGCGTTAATTGAAACACGTGTGCTTGGTATTTTCCCACAAATCACGGAAACGTTCTTTCTATCATCTCATTAACAAGGAAGAGGCTTATGCCATATCAAACATAAGTATGCATCGCGATTGTACGTAAAGCAGACACGATATCGTGGAAGAGATACATGATAGCTTACTATGGACACTCGAGCGGTGATATTCGTTGATATGACACCGCAGTGCATGGATTCGTACACCCTGTGGTGTACATGTTATGAAAATTAGTAGCTACAAGCACGTTAGCTAAAGCGGATACGTATACGGTGGGGCATCGAATTACACTGACCAGGTCTTACTCCAGTGGGAAATAAATCATTACATACACGTACTGAGATAAGATTATATAATCGCTATAAAACCTAATCAACATATGTTATCATTATTCGCCTTGAGGGAAGTGTGAATCAGTATGACAACAAATGAGCACTTTATTCCATTTACCTCTCTATATTCTTTATTTTTAGGCCTGGTTATTGTTGAGTCTACGTTTATTAGCTCCCTAATGTGCGTCAATGTATTGCTTACGAACAATTTGAATTCAAAAGTCGTCGTATGTTGAATTGGTTGACGCTTTCATGTATTTTAGTCGGAGAACTGGATGGCCGTTTTGAGCTTAGGCCTTCATTTAGCAAGGTGGAGCTGTCGTAGCTCCTCTACATACACCATTGAACAGTAAATTGGTTGAAAAGCATGAATCTAGTGAATATGGGTACTTCTGAGAGCTCGTAGATTGTGAAGTCATCCGCGGACATGGCTATCCTCCCGATATGAGAGAAGCGTGACTTCTTGGTGCGCTGGTTGCTAGTATGATAAAGCGATATAGTGTGATTGGGCACTCTCTGTATGAACGACACAGTACATGCTACCTACACTGACGTAGGGTAGGTAAGTGTCTTAAAACGTACGTGCAGAGGAAGATAAAGTCTTCCAAACGAACACGCTCAGTCAAAGTAAAACAGTAAAATGGAATTAATGTGGCAAAAATCTACTTATAATATCTTATTTGATCGGACTTTCATTACAAATTAACAAATGTCAAATGAAGTCGCTCATATGCCCTCCCTGGTTCATGTCTTGCAGAGATTGGTGTTTAAGTTGGATCACATGATGGCCTGTATTCCCATTACGCGAAGCTGTGCTGCATCTCACCGTCATAGGCGATTTTTCCTTCAACATTTACTTATTTAAATATATGTTATAGAAGTATCATCATCATGACGATATATATAATGACCAATCTGGCGTCAATGACAAGCAACGGGCTCACCATGTTACATGCAAACTCAAGAGTATAAGTACACTTCTTAAGCGCAGCCCTGCAACTTCCAATAGTGCAACAGCTTACGCTAATACCAATTCACGCCGTACGATGATCTAAAGTATGGATTGAATGGTAAGTGGCAAAGCTATTGGAAGCGAAGAAATTGACGATTTGTGAACCATGTCATTTAAAGGAAACTTGTGAGATGTACTAACGTGCTTTGATGGCGCTATGTAACATTCTCGATTAATATCATTTTCAAACCCAGGCAGACACTGCGGCAGCATATCTCCTGTTCGATGGACAGCAGTGAACGTAAGAGATCTCTGTATATTATTACTTAGTTCACTGCAATATAATCGTAATATTACGATCGCTTACAGAAGTATGGGTTTGCATCCTTCTGTGGCAAGTGTCGTAGGCCACACATCTTGGCTAAGGTGCGTTCATTTATTTACGAGATATTTGATATGCTAGTAGTAGTTCGTACGTCTATTCTACAAAAAAAACGTCCGAAACCATGCAGGTGATGTGTTCTTGACAAAGCATAAGACTCAAAACACAAGAACGATGTACAAAAGCAAAAAATTGTATTATTAAAAAATATAAGCTGTGATGTAGCGGCCTGGTTCACCAAACCAACAAAGGAGCCTTCATCCAAACATGAGATTCATCCAGAAATACGCCTTCTTGTAATCGTCAACAAACGCTTTTACCAGTTTCCCGTAACCGTTTCCACCAAAATAATTCGCCGCCGGCAACCAACCCTTCTCCAAGTCATTAGGATCAATACCCGCACCCTTGAACCGAACGAACTGTTGTTTTTGAGCGTACAGAGCAAGTTTACGCGTCTCCGTAGATTCCTTCGCAACTTGAACCACGATTGCAGCATCGGCAATTGGCAGTATGCGAAGTTTGTCAGCGATGTCCTTTTTCAGCTGTGAGGTAACCCGCTTTTTGGCTGTTGGCTTGAACAACCATTCAGAGTAATCCCATAGTCGAACGACCTTTGTGTAAAAGGCCAATTTGAGTGCATACCTCTCGTACTTTTGACTCTCCCAGTCACTATTTGCATCATACCGAACTCTCCTTACTCTATCATGCTCTTCGGGTAGCGCTGCTTCAACTTTACGAACCCATGCTTCTGTCCATTCTCCCTTTCTCGCATGTTGAAGCACGGCTGCCGCTCTTGGCGAGTCCAGTTCGGCCAGTACGCTGGCGATTTGGAGGACCGGAGGACCGTTCGGTTTTAGGGTTGAGTGGCGTGAAAACAGGCAGAAGGCCATCCAACTCACTACCCTTTCGTCCGTTCCGTCGAAGAAGAATGGAGCTGGTATTTCACGGACACCTTCACGCTTGAAGATATGGCCGATTTTGGCGGTGATACTAGCTAGAGAAAACCTCTCGATGGCGGTGATACTAGCTGGAGAAACCGTCTCGAACTTGGCTGGACCCAAGCCATGGAGGAAAGGGACAACGTCGACACATATCCACCCTCGATCTTCTTGCTCGGCGTTGGTGGTAGCTTGGGGACTCAGTGCCGTCTTCACCGTCTCGTGATCTAGTGCATGAGCACCAGGTGCCGATGCCTCTCGTTCGGAGCCCCCGCAAGCGTCATAGAACATGGCAGAGAGCACGCCACTAACGATGAGCGCACGAAGGTATAGGAGCTTCATGACGGAGTGACAGAGCGGCTAAAGGAGACTTCGCAGTAGGGCGCAAATTGTTAAATGAAATTGGTTGGCGGGATGATTCAGTGGCACAGCGTGATTCAATCTTTGTCACTTGATAAGCGCTGTCCAGACCTGATATTTTGTGCTACAGTGGCAGGAAATTCGGTACCCGTCGTCGGACAGTAGTCGTGCGACGTTCGGACCAGTTGGCGCAAGCCTGCAGTAATCAAATCGATTCACCTTTATTCTAGTATGAGCTGCCAATAAAGCTCGTGGATGCAGACATGTTGTGGACAAACTTGTGCGGTGGCAGCATACGTGCAGCTGGTCGGATCAGAATACTGTCGTTAACGGCTTCGTCTGTTTGCACTTGAAAATCAGCTGCTCCTCCTTTACGTTTTCAATATACGTTGCACCGTCCATGTGAGTACATGCAGTCGAAAACATGGATCCATTTACTACTGTCGGCCAGCCGTCACAGCCACACACTGTGCACAATTTGTGGCGCCACACAGCTCAACCATCGCTTTTCTTTTGTGCCGAGGTCTTCGAGCTACCGAGACGTACGTGTCCAGCGATAAGACATGGCGTCAGGCTGTGGCGGTTTGTGCCATCAACTAAGCGGCCGTTCGTCATACCAATCGAGCCAGATCGTGCGGGTAGTGCTCCAGTTTACGTACCAGGCTACTTATAGGTCCCTACCACCCCTTAAGCCATCTTGACTGTGCGTGAAATGTTTTTGTGTGCGACATTCCAAATCGACAAGTTGCTCTTTGGCCATAAGCGGCATCGTGTTATCGAAAGCCGAAGCGTATTGCAGAGAAGGTTCTGTGAGGTGAGAGTCCAACGGGATGCTGGTGCTCTACAGGTGGACTCCTTGTATCAGCGAGTTAGAGATCTTGTCTCGCCAACAAGCGATGGCTACGACGGGACTCAATAGACACAGCCAACAGCTATGCAGAAAATGTTCATTGAGGAAAGACACCGCGCGTCAATATTTGAGAGATGATCGGTAGAAGGCACGACCTGTCGATGTGGATTGTTGGAGAACGCCGGGTCGCAGAATCGAGAGACTAAAGAACGCGGGCAGCATCCAGTTCAATGATTTGCACTTAACACGGCTCTGGCACATTGAATCGAGCAGAACTTGAGCGACGATAGAGAGCGGGCAGCCCCGAGCTAAATGATTTGCATTGGAAGCGGCTGGGGCCCATTCAATCGAGCTGTCTGATCAAAAAGTGCATGCCCTTCCATTGAGTGTGGATTTATGAACGCTGGCGGCAGCGACCCAGTCTGTTGTAAGCAGGAACGATTTTGAGCGCGCATAGATACATCATAAAAAGCGCAGCTTTGACGGAAGAATTGTCGAAGTCGTTGCCAAATATTCGGCAACATATCAATAAAGAGATGAGTGTGCAGCGGTTATGTGTGCTCGCACAGTCCGTGGCGAACATGACCGAAGAAACGTTTATCTGGTCCCGGCTGTTCGTCTGAGCGCATAGCTCATATAATAGGGATATCGCGCAGCCGTGACGTTCGCAGAATTTACCGGCGTCACCGCTGTTTTTACCTGACCAGGTCACTTTCGCACTTTGTATCACTTTGGGGTCAGCCCAGAAAAGCTGTACAGCAATATGTTGATGGACAGGCGTGTCATTTGCTTCTACAGCTATTGGGAATCTTTTCAGCGAGGTTTATGCCGGATCAGCATCATCTGTCTGGTGTCCATCAACAATATCGTCGACCACCCACCGCTTTCTCAGTTTATTCTGCGCTTTTAGTAGCAGTAAATGCGTTGTGCAGGCGTAAGCGGTGTATCCATGTTGGCTGTTAGAGGTGTCGGCAGCAGGCGCTAGTGTGCGCACGAGCACGACTATGCCCGATACTGCTGGAGATGGAAATTCTATCGACGTTCAAGCGCGCGTCCTGCTCGCGTACCCGTCAGCGTTTCGAGTGGATGATAGGTACCACCACAAGCAGCTGTTGTGGCAAAGAAATTTAAATGCTTTCACAAGAATTTTTTAGGTTTGCTTCTGCCAGCTTCAATCAATTAGCTGAGCACATTTGTAGGGTCCTGTGCGATCGATTTGATCTTTCCTTTTTACTTTATCAGTCTACAATTTGCCCTTTGTGAGTCAAAATATCGACAGGTACGTACTCACCCTCATGCCAACATCGCAATTTCCTTCAAGTCGACCACGGCCGATGTGGCTCGCATGTCGTTGCTGCTGACTGTGATGGGCCGATATCGTGCTTTTCAGCTGCTTCCCAATCACGCCGAAACGCGACACGAAGTCCAGGCCTCATGAAAAGGTCCGGCTTGTCTGATATGGGGACGATGGCGTTGGGCGAGATGTA
>CANTFL010000601.1:0-27995 GCA_947650285.1 Hyaloperonospora brassicae
GGGTTGATATCGTCAAGATATCAACCAATGAGCAGACTCTTTGGTCGACCCATCAATATCACCACTATTGGTGATAATGTTAAAAGAATATTTAACATAATATAATTTATTGTCATTATCCCTCAAATGACAATTTCCATGTAACGGGCTGCCCCGTTACATACACAGCCCAGTCCATAGCCTTCCGGCCGCTTGTACCATGTCACGTCCACAAGGTGGATGTGCCATGGACGCTCATGGTGCACGCACATCTCGTTTGCAGTGCCCGCGTCGGAAACGGGTGTAGATTATCGCTGAGATCCAACGTGAGCATGAGCGCGGATCGGTCCGTTGCTTTGCCGTACATGGCGAGGCTGCACTTCAAGCAGAGCTTTTGGTAACAAGGCGTGGAATTGCCACCACAGGTTCAGGTCGCGAGCTGCCAAAAGCTCATATTGCGGGCCGTCCATGTACGCCTGATTGTGCGCGTGTGATAATGCCGAAACTGAATTTACGGTACGGTGCATTGCTTACGCTTTACTAAACCAACACCTTCTGGTATACAACGCATCGTAACCACAGCGCGTGTGTTGCCAGTGTCTTTCCTACGATACGGTGGCTCGATGAAATGGAGCGATGTCTGGAAAAGAAAGTTGAATGTAAAAACACGCGTATATTCTTACTGGTCATCAGGCACTTGAAAAAGCGAATGCATCTGTAGTGGGCCACTGCACTCGCACAATATCCAGCGAACTCACTCATCCCAATCCATTTCATACTCGCGTTGAAGAAGCTGATATGAAGACCAGCCAGAGTTTTCTCAGCCTAGCCGTTTTTGCCGAACAGCACGTATAGTCGCGGGCTGTGAGACTCCCTTCCTTTTCTGGGTCTCTCCCTTCCTTTTTCCCCGCTCATTTGCAAGTGCTTTCTCAATCTTCTCCGCTTCGACGCACGAAGCCAAATCCATGTCGGTACCATGTTTTTCGTGATAGAGTTTGATGTACTCCTTCAAAGTGTCAGAACCTGCACTGTACTGCTCCAAAATGTCATCTTCTGCACGTGAGATGTCATCAATTTTCAAGTTGTTCATCTCGAGCAAGCCAATAACATCGCCCACGGATTTGCCACTATTCAGCCAACTCGTAAGCATCGCATTCTGCAGCCGCTCAGCTCTAGGCCCGATGACTGGATACCCCTTTGCGGTCGAAAGAATAGGCGCGAGTCTGGCGGCGCCACCAGTAGCTGCCAGCAACGGACCCAGCAGGCTGTCCGCGTTCACTGCCATGTAAAGAATACTGCTGACGAAATCGACGGCCGAAATGCCATCGTCTCGTTGCCAAACGTAACCTTCATCAACGTTCTTGCGAGGCTTTGTTCCTTCCAGTATCATCATTGCGAGTTTGCTGTCAGTAAGCTCCCCTCTTAAAAACGAAAGCATATCCGTCTCCTTGCCATATTTCTTATCATAGAGGTCAATGTATTGCGCGAAAGTATCCAGATCTTCGTATGTGATGCTTCTCAATTCCGAGAGCTTGAGCAAGTTAAACACATCAACAGGATCGCCATAACCCAGCCAACTGTTAAGCATCACACGCTGCAACTCCTCTGCTCTATGCCCAACGACTTGACTCTTCTTCGCGATCGACAAAATAGGTGCGAGTCTGGCGGGGCCACCGAAAAGTACCAACAACGGATCCAGTAGGCTCTGTACATCGACTTCTTGAACAAGGATACTGCTGACGAAATCGGCGGCCGATTTGCCATCGCCTACCCGTTTCCAAACAAACCCTTCACCATTGTTTGCAAAAGTCCCCGATCCTTTTAGTACCATCAGTGCGAGGTTATCGTTGCCGAGCTTCATTCGTAACCACTCAAACATATCCGTTCTTTCATCATGTCTCTCGTTACGAAGTTTAATGTATTGCGAGAAAGTATCCAGAACTTCGAATGTGATGCCCTGCTTCCTCAATTTCGAAAGCTTCAGCAAACCAAAAACATTGACGACAGATTTGCTACTGTCCAGCCACCTCTTGAGCATTGCATTCTGCAGCCGCTCTGCTCTGAACCCGATGACTGGATGCCTCTTTGCGGCCGAAAGAATAGGCGCGAGTCTGGCGGCGCCACCAGTAGCTGCCAGCAACGGACCCAGCAGGCTGTCCGCGTTCACTGCCATGTAAAGAATACTGCTGACGAAATCGACGGCCGATATGCCATCGTCTCGTTGCCAAACGTAACCTTCATCAACGTTCTTGAAAGGCTTTGTTCCTTCCAGTATCATCATTGCGAGTTTGCTGTCAGTAAGCTCCCCTCTTAAAAACGAAAGCATATCCGTCTCCTTGCCATATTTCTTATCATAGAGGTCAATGTATTGCGCGAAAGTATCCAGATCTTCGTATGTGATGCTTCTCAATTCCGAGAGCTTGAGCCAGTTAAACACATCAACAGGATCGCCATAACCCAGCCAACTGTTAAGCATCACACGCTGCAACTCCTCTGCTCTATGCCCAACGACTTGACTCTTCTTCGCGATCGACAAAATAGGCGCGAGTTCGGCGGCGCCACCGAAGGCTACCAACAATGAATCCAGCGACTCATGTCCAGTCTGCATCGGCTCGCTCTTCACGCTACGTGTTTGGTCGTCAAAAGCGTGTCCCTGTTTGGCTTCCAAATCGGGTAAAAATTGGTCGTACATCGTTTGCGGTTGTCTCTTCTTCTCGTTCAAGATCGTCTGCACGAGGTGCTTTTCACTGTCGGCAGATTTACGAGCGTGACCAACAATCAAATTGAGAAGGGTGCTCTCCTGTGTATATTGCAGCTCAATTCCCGCAGCATTGCACCGAGCTATCACCTCCTCGACAATCTGCGGCAAGACATGCGCGTCAATCTGTTTTAAGCGACCAACAGCTTCATCTGTAAGTTTGTACACGTCGCGATTGGCGTGCAATATACCCATGACTTTCTTCAACACCATATCTGGTCGTAGAATGTTACGTTGTTCTACAGATACGAAAGAGGCCAAGTCTTGCGGCATCTTGTCTTCCTCGTCCGTGGTAGAGCGCACCTTCACGGGACGATCGGCCGGGCCCCTGCTGTGGACACCGACATTGGTGCGAACACCGGTCGAAACGTCGACCACAGTCTCGTTCAAGCCGAACGAACTCGATACGCATATCGGGAGTGCAGCAGTGCCCAGGAGCGCGACGGCGTACACACGCATCTCCAGGCAGTGTTGTCGGCTACTCTGAGGACGACGAACGACTTTGAGAGACCAGACACGTGACTCGCGCAGCGGTCCAATGATTCTGGTGGGGAACCAGATGGTACAGCTGCAAATCTGTCGCCATCTCTTGTGGTACAGTAGGCTCTGTTTAAATGAGGAGTGTAGGAATACTTATATTTGTATTCGTTTTTGCAATATGCTTGTCATGGTCAGAGGAGAAGCCAGTGTCGTTTTCGAGCCAATAAACGTCGCCATGGCTGCCAGCGAATCCTTCCATGATTATACACTCAGTACGTAGCGCGATCACCGATACGTAGCAAGACAATTTCTACACTTCCAGTATGTTTTTCCCAACACGTCACTACACCCAAAATGCAAAACTCCACGTAGTCATGCATTAACTAAGAGACAGGAGCAAGGTCTGTGACTCGTCTGCTCGATGGACAGATCGATGGCGTCTCTCCGATGCTGTCGACGTCGCTTCCTTCGGCATTTCCACGAAAGACTTTGCTCCTGAGCTGCACGTTGTAGAACGATCGACGAGAGTAACTATCGCAATGTAGCATCAGTGGTACTGGCCGTCAAACTTTGAATCGCACGTGGTCACTACTGGTCGTGCTAGAGCTCAATTTGGTTGTACATATCATACAGCAGGTGCCACGTTTTCAATAGTGCTTATAAATTCGTATGCTGATCAACAAATGGCCCTAATGGGGACCAAGAACATACGAAGATGCGAGTCGTATCGTCTGTCGCTCGGTGGATGACGAACAGTCGGTTGGGCAAGACCGGCGACGAAGAAGTATTGAAACAGCAACGAGAGCACTTTTGGCACATATAGACAAGCTCGATATGTACACGGTGGTGAACTGAAACGCTCTGTATTCTGCCGCACCTTTCAGCTCTCAGGTCCAGCTACGTATCATGGATCAGCAGCTCATGTTGCTGCGCGTACGCGACGCGATCATGAGAATGGATGATGCTTCTCTACTGGATCACGTATGCCTCAAACGTCGACACCGGACCGAATCGTGCGAATAGCGACATAGTGGAAGGCAAGCCATGATGCACATGACAATACAACGCAATGTGAGCATATGCGCCAATCGCCGTGAAATCGTCACTCACGTGTCTGTATCTTCTACGTTGATGCAACTCGATAGCTTCGATCAATCTGGACGGCATATTGTCGTAAGACTAGCAACATACTGCTGCCAGGTGAGTGCTACATCTCACCACGTGGTAGCCCTGTAACACTCCTTGGTGAGTCTTCCAGAGCCAAGGACGATGATGGCTGCATGTCAAGAACCAACAAATCTTGCGTGACCAATTCCTTACAAGCCTCGATTTGTTTGGTCAGCATAGGTATCATTACCGATGGATTCGTTTCGATACGTTTCTGTCCACATGGACCGTCGAAAGAATCGCATCCGTCTATGTTTCTGTACGTGTCTCGTATCCATACACAGTGCATGTAGCGGAGCTACACAGCTTCTTAAGTCAGAGGAAGACTTAACGCTCTAACGAGCAACTTTGGTTCTACGAACCCGACTCAAAGAGTCAACAGCTCCGAGAGCTAAGGGTTGGTTCAAAGAATCCGACTCAAAGAGTCAACAAGCTCAAAGAGCTTACGGTCCCTGTTCCAGGGGGACCAAACGATTCAAAGAATCAAAAGCACTAAGTGCACAAGGAGTAGCTGCCTTAACAAGGCGTTGCTACCTCCTTAACGATCGCAAGACGCCTCAGAGAGGCACGTGCCTTTTGTTGGTCAAAATGGGAACTGAATTTTATTTCTTCTTTTAACCTAAAAGAACACCGTAGAACAAAGTAGTAACCTACTCACTTATGTCCCAAATAGGCCTATTAAAAGATCTCGTAATCAATGGTTGAATGACATCAGTCTTCAACATTTAATACTTGTATTCTAATATTACTTAAACGGGGATCCCATCCCTTGTGTGTACCACACCTGTTGTCGACTACCAGTCGACGTGTAACCCCGTTACACCCTCCCCAACCAGACTAAAGTTTCCACATAACGTCAATCGAATTCTTTCCTCGAATAGGACGGTGTATGTGTGCTTCAAATTTACGGTTGGCAAAACACAAAACACCATGGCATCGCCAACCCATGAGTCCTCGACTTTTTCGTCTATCCTCGGCATCGAATTAAAGGTGGATTATGGTAGCGATATCGATATCCATGGTGACGAGAGCACAATGTCCGACTCACCAGTGCAAGAGGCAGCGCCTCATATTGCACCTAACCCATTTGCCAAGCGTGGCGAAGCCAACGCGCCATCGGCGCCGCATCAAACACTTCTTGTGGGCGATGCCATCATCACTAAATCCGCTCGATGAGCAACAACAGTTGGCTATCCAACGAGTGGAGAGCGCTCAGCGCCGTATGCAGCTTGCTGAAACCCTTGAGGGTCGTCGTGGCTATCTGTTCACACCACTCAACGTGGAAGAGCGTATACGCTAAACGATAGGTCATTCTTTGGCAACGTGGGCCATTGGCGCTGAGCCAACATCTTCTTATGAGGTGGCGAGTCGACAGGCACTTCGTGAGAGGTATCTGCAACCACACTTGACGACTCAAAGTCAATACAAGTTGCGACTTGACACGCAAGCACGGGGTGCACCGGTTCCACCAATGAAGGGTATACCCATCCTCTTATTCGCAGGCAAATTTCAGGAGGGAGAAGACAACGCTTTTGTTCGCTGGGTGCATCGAGAACGGCACCTCAGCAGCGTGTTAGCTCTTAGAGCAAGTGCCGATGTGGCAGATGTTCGTCCAGAACGAAGCTTCGGTATGATTACGCCAACCTAAAGGCCAGAGACCAGTTGCGAACTCGCACACGCTATGCTCCGGCTGTGCCGATTGATGTGGGTGTTGGTCAAGTGGTGCCCAACTACCCACCTGCCTCCACCACTATAGGTGAGAAGTGATGTCGGTCGAGGGATGACCCGTGCCACGATGTTCAAAAACATCAACGGCGGATGGGCAATCCTGCCGAAGGGTTGTCTCAATCTCCCACGAGTTCTCCGACTCCAACTACCCTCGCCACTTCACCAGATGCGGGTATTGGAAACGATGCCGAGTTTGCTTCAGGTGTCGCTCCAAACGAAACTGGAGGTTCCCTTGCTCATCGGGCAGCGTCGGTGGTGGTCGGTGTACCGAAAGAGGAGCATGAGAAGGTGCTTCTCGAGCTGAGTGGTCTCTGAAAGACATTTGGTACGACACTGAGTGCGTTTGACGCGATGCGAGCCCGTGTTGGGGCTTTGGAGTTGGGTCAAGCCCGCGTTCAAGCATTGGAGTTGGCCTTAGCCCTAGTGGACGGCCAGCATGACCTCCTGGCTCGGATGCAACAGTCGACGGCAAGGCCCTATTACCCGGCGCTAGCGCCTCCGAGTTCACCTGATACGGGTCCCGATACGGCTTAAATAAGCCAATGTAGAATACTAGATGTGTGCGCAGTTTGCGCGGAAGGTTGAGCGTATACGCAAGTCCCTTCTCAGCAACGACCGTGAACGGTCTAATGAAGCGCGGGCGCAACTTTGTCTTGAAGACAGCAGACACTACATTTGTAGGTAGATTTTTAGCATTGAGTAGAACATGGTCTCCGACGTCATAACGTTCAATACAACTTCTGCGTTTAGCATCAGCTTGTTTCTTCTGCTTGTCTTGGCTATCAGCCATTGTGTCACGCACATGTCGTAAGACATTCAATCGCGTTGCGAGAAACTCGCTTACCTGTTTTCGAACAGTAGAAGGGCTGATATCAGCAAGCCGATCGGCCACATCTCCCCCACCAATCCCTGAACCACGCAGTGGTAGCGTTAACGGAACGCGAGGGTGTGTGAGACCATTCACATAAAATGGTTTGTAGCCGGTGGATGCACGGCGTTATTCAACGCAAACTCAATGACAGGGAGAATCGAACTCCAACGCTTTGGCGTTTCAGCACAAACATTGCGCAAGATGTCACCGACGATGCGATTCACTCGCTCGGTTTGACCATCATTCTGCGGATGATCCGCTGTGGACATGTCCAAACGTGTGCCGAGCACCTTTAGGATGGACTTCCAATACTTCCCTGTGATGCGAGGATCTCGGTCAGAGACAGTTGCCTCAGGCATACCGTGTTGTCGAAACACTCGATCGATAAACAGCGTTGATGTACCCTCACCATCAACGGTATCTGTCACAGCCGCCAAGTGAGCTATCTTGCTCAAACGGTCAACAACGACCACAATACCCGTATTTCCATTTGCCTCTTTCAATGATCCGAACAGGAAGTCCATACTGATGGACTCCCCACACCCTTTAGGTATAGGCAAAATAGCCAGCAACGCGGACGCGTGAGGTGATGGTTTCACCCGTTGACACGTTTCACACGTATGCAAATATGTGCTCACCCATTTGTATAGTTTGGGCCATCAATAACATTGGCTAACTGACCCGTAGGTCTTTTCACGACCGAGATGACCACTCAACGCAGTGTCATGCGCCTCATAGAGAATCCGATACTTCAACTCCTCATCATGAGGGACAACGATGCGAGAGGTATCCTCCACATCCGTGCTATAGCACAACAGGCCTTAGTCGATGGAATATCGATGTATCTTCGCACGTAATCGTGCCGACAATTCTATGTCCGAGTCCCTAAAATCCTCGCTCCCTAGAGCACGTAGCAGAGCTACACAGTGTTCATCCTTGGCATATGCCGTACGGATTAGGTCAGTGACTGACGACGACAGAGTCGTAACATGAGCAAGCTCATAGTCAGTCCTTCGTGACAACGCATCAACCAAAGCATTCTGCTTGCCCGGCTTGTACTTTACCTCGAAGTTGTACTCGGTAAAGAAGGAAAACCAACGATCCATCCTCTGAGAGAGATGAGGCGACTGGGTCGCAGTGCGTAGTGACGCATAATCTGTATAATTCACAAACGGCTTTAAGCTAAGAAGATGAACTATGAATTTGACGAGGGCATACTTCATTGCAAGTATCTCCTTGTCATGAACTGGATAGCTTTTTCAGCTGCCGATACTCAAACGCAATGACGCGTTCCCGTCCATCAGAATCTGTTTGTAACAGAGCGCTGCCTATGGCAAAGTCAGATGCGTCACAGACGACACTGAAAGGACGATCAGGATCGGACAAAGCCAAGATTGGCGCATGAAGAAGACTATCTTGAACAGACGTAAAGGCTGCATGCTCGGTGCTAGTCCAGCACCATTCCACATCCGTTTTAAGGAAATTGGATAGTGGCCGAGCCATGTCCGCATAGTTCGCACTATACATGTGTAAGTAATTGGCAAGACCAAGCCACTTACGTAAGTCCTTTTGGTTCTTAGAAACCGGCCAATCGACTATGGCTTTTACCTTAGCGGGATCCGCTCGAAGGCCTTGATTCCCATCGAAGCACCCTAAAAAGGCAATCTCTTGTGCACCAAAAATGCACTTAGAGGCGTTAACATACAACTTGTTTGTGCGCATGCACTCGAGCACTGCTCGTAAATGGTCGATGTGAATATCCACATCCGGCCGACCGTTTATAGCACGACTATGAACGAAGAAGTCATCAAAGAAAGCCTGTGCATAAGCTCGGTGAGGTCGAAACAGTTGCGTCACAAGACGATTGAACGTATCTGGGGTATTTGATAACCCCTGTTTCATCACATGCCACTCCCAGAGCATACCGCTAGGAGTACTGACCGCTGTCAGCGGAATATCGTTCTCACGCATGAGCAATTGGTGATAACCTTCGACTAAGTCGATCGCACTGTACATCGTACATCCCACCATGTTGTTCTAAAGAACATATTTCCTAGGGATTGGTGTCTGAGCCGAAATGGTGGTTGCATTAAGTTTATTGTAAGCTTGAACAATGTGCCACTTCCAATTGGGCTTTTTGACACAGAAGGTCGGTGTGGAATGGGGAGATTTGCTCTCTCGTACCATTCCTGCCGCGTTCTTTGCACGAAAGCAGTCGTCTATGACGTCACACTGTTCCTTCGGTAAAGGCCATTGCCGTGTTACGCAGTATTTAGTTCCAGGAACCAAGTCAATTTCACGACGAACACCTCTATCGGGAGGCAAGACGGACGGTGGGTTGTAACACACCACGTCCTGAAATTCCTTTACCAAAGGATAGAACTGATCAAGAAAATCATTGAGGATCGAAGATATATCAAGGGCATCCAGTGCCGCCTTTGTGTCCTCAAGGACAGACTCGTCCAATAACGAGGATGAGTTCAACTCAATATCCAGCCGAATGACCACTAACTCGGATGATTCTCCTGCATGCAAGGCTTGGCTAAATTTGCCGTCAGACATTTCGTCTAGGTCAAAGAGAGTATCCAAGGACGGAAGAGGCCCAAGACTAATATTGCCATCAATCTGGCCAGTCAACCCATTGACAAGTTTATATAGTGTATTGTTACTATTATCACTTCGTGACTTCTTAGACGTTGGGCACTTAACAGTTGCCACCCGACGCTAAGATTGTTTCTTTAAAGAAACCTTACGCCTCCTAAAGGCCGAGACAGTTGGGTCCCCGTTGTTTCTATTCATCTTAGCACGCTCTATACGAGAGCTCATGTCTTGAACGACATCTGGTGAAGAGTCACATAACTCAAACACTTCACCCAGTGGATTTACACGTACCACTTCACGTACAGCATCCGGGCCTAGCCCTGATCACTCTGGATTCTCGCCAACAATGTCATTACCGACATTCAGTGAGGTGCCATCTCGGCCGCCCTCACTCGGTGGGATTTTACGTGCCACCCCACTCACATCAGAGAAATTACATTATTGGTGTCTCAGCTCTAGGCCAACCATGCCTGCAGCATGCAGTGGCTCAGTATCACAACGAGTATAACTCAACGGAGTATAACTCTCTTCGCATACGGTGAAAGAGCTCCGATCAAAATGGATGTCATTGACGTTGGAGTTAATTAACTCTGACATACCAATGTCCAGCACATTGACATCTCTCGTCAATGGCTAGCTCCAATAGCGCTTTTGTTGTCTAGCAAAGGTGGGCTCATCACTCCATAAAGCTTCGCTAGGAACATTGCGCGTGGCGCCTATAGTCTTAGGCCTACAATCAATCCATGGCTCATGGCGTTCAAGCCAAGATATGCCTAGGATGAGATCATATCTCGAATCCATATCGAGGACAAGGCAGCATTCAATGCTGTCAAAGTCCAGAAACTTCACACCTAAGTTCAACGAAACTTTAGGCACCGTGACGCGACTACCAGCCGCTAAACGAACGGTGATCGAATTTCCTTCATGCGCTTTGAGCGCTTCAGCGTATCGCTGACTTCCCTCAAGGGAACGACGTCGAGCATAATTGAATCATGCTTCGGAGTCGATTAGGATCGACGAATGCTTCATAAAGCCTTTAAGTTTCACCCCGGCGACAAACAAGCCAGGCTTGCATCCGCACTCTGTGCTGACGGGAACAGAGCTCTTTGGGGCTAAGCCCTGTTTTGCTCTACCTCGTAGAGAAGTAACAGAACTCAGTTCTACCCCAGTAGGGCGCCCCACGCCTACTGGGTGTCGACGTTTCCCCGTTCCATACCAGAATTTTGGTTGGGGCTGGGGTTGCGACACTTAAGAGTCTGTCCTTGCTTGCGCAAAGGAAAAGAGGACGCAAGTTTTTAGTTCTTCCGCACATGTAACAACGTCTCCCATCCTGTCGTTGATCGGCAACATGAATCTCAGCTTCACCTTCATCTTCAGCATTGCTAGGATCCATCGGTTCTGGCTTACAGTAAGCCAAAGTATTTGCTGAGGCTGCCCTAGCAAATGTTGGGTTGTACCCATTCCAACGAAGTCTGGCCGACTTAAAGTTATGCTCAGCATTCTGAGCGATGCTCACCGCCTCTTCAAAAGTCGAGGGATGGACTCGAAAGACCTCGGTCCTGGCAACGCCATTACGAAGACTATCCATAAAGACTGTCGTGTAGACTGTCTCAGGGAGAGGGTCAGACTGCATGGCAGCCATCAGAGTTCTCAGCGCCTGGACATAGTCCGTTAGATCGTTTTTACCCTGACGGGTAGACAAGAAGCGTGAGCGCACGCGATAGGCCTGGTTAGGCGGCGAGAAAATTCCCAAAAGGTCGAGCGTGAGTGAATCCCATTTGGGAAACGTCAAGTTAACCGACGTGCTGCACGTCAGAGCCCACTCCATAGCTCTCCCATTGTGCTTAGAGATGGCCAGCGAGACTCGATGATGCTCAAGTGAGATTATGCCCGATCTCAGGGCCATCTTAATCCCATGAATACAGAGAATGAAGATTTTAATGTCCTTTCTGAAGTAATATTTGAAGTCCACCCTAATGGGACGAGGCTTAGCCTCTTCGTCTGGCATGGCCACAAAGCTTGTAGGCATAGCTGACGCTGCTTGTTTTGAACCTGATATAAAAGAGCCGTTTCATACTGCATGAAGGTCTCGAAACGCGCATTGAGCACGTTGGGACATTGTGTAGCTAGAAACTCCACACACTCAGGCGCTACGGCCGCGGTCAGCTTATCCAGCGCAATCTTTTAGGCCTCTTTGAGGGGTGTGGATTGCTCCATCCTCACAGAGGGTCAGACTTCACGACTCATGTGTAGATTGACTACTAGTGATACCAAGTGTAGCGGAGCTACACATCTTCTTAAGTCAGAGGAAGACTTAGCGCTCTAACGAGCAACTTTGGTTCTACGAACCCGGCTCAAAGAGTCAACAGCTCCGAGATCTAAGGGTTGGTTCAAAGAATCCGACTCAAAGAGTCAACAAGCTCAAAGAGCTTACGGTCCCTGTTCCAGGGGGACCAAACGATTCAAAGAATCAAAAGCACTAAGTGCACAAGGAGTAGCTGCCTTAACAAGGCGTTGCTACCTCCTTAACGATCGCAAGACGCCTCAGAGAGGCACGTGCCTTTTGTTGGTCAAAATGGGAACTGAATTTTATTTCTTCTTTTAACCTAAAAGAACACCGTAGAACAAAGTAGTAACCTACTCACTTATGTCCCAAATAAGCCTATTAAAAGATCTCGTAATCAATGGTTGAATGACATCAGTCTTCAACATTTAATACTTGTATTCTAATATTACTTAAACGGGGATCCCATCCCTTGTGTGTACCACACCTGTTGTCGACTACCAGTCGGCGTGTAAGCCCGTTACAGTGCAGGTGTTAGTCGCGCTTCGCAAGAGCACCACAGTTGCGGTGTATCTTTTTCTCATGCGCCAAAATCATATTGGAAGAGCGACTTTTATATGGTCAAAGCATCCTTGCTGCTGTGCCAAGTAAGCTACAGTCGTGCGTCGATACACATATTTCGCAAATCAGTGCGAGCTCGCTCTCGACGGATGAGGTTGCCGTGTGCTCGTGTCGAAGTTCGGCAGCATGGACATAATAGGTGCAGGCAACACATACGATTGTTTGCTTTGCACAGTCGAGTATAAGGCCACAACATATCAACTGTTCGAGACAGACCCTACACATTATTCTCTCCGATCTATCGACAGCTGCTCAATCGAGCAGCGGATGTATCGGTACTTATTTTACGCAAGTCGTAGAGCCGTTCAAGCGGACGCATCAATGCTTATTTTCTGCAAGTCGTAGAGCCGTTCACATGTCGTTGTCTTTCCAGTGCACTTACTTGTAGACGCAACAGTCTCGTACGAGAACGCTCCGGCTCTCACTACTCGTTTTAGCCATCTTTGCGAAGCATGCTGCGACTTTGAAGTGCTAACGATAGCAGCAGCCTGGTAACACGTGCAAGCACTAATGAAAGGTGAGACCATCGCCGTTCCGATCCACAACACCATTTGCGCTACGCGCCAAAGCACGAAGTCCTATATTCTGGCGGCCAGTTGAGTAGCGCGCAACGAACTTGATATCGTCGCTAGAAATGACGGGCTCATACTTCTGGCGGACACGATGTCGTACATATAATGGTCCATTACCGTTGCTGAACTGTACGTATGGATAGTTTGTCATTGTTGCCAAGACACGTATGACAAAGCTACAGCAGCGAAGAGCTCTCTCGCCACTTTACTTCGACCTGAAAAAGCTCGCTACGTCGATTTTCTTGAGCTTTCTACGCTCGACAGCGTGTCGTTACGATACATCACGTCTATTTTCTCCATATCGTTGCGTGCCCGCTCGATAGATGCCTTTGACTTGACGATCTGCTTCCTGTCCATAAATGCATTAGGTGTAACGGGGCACCGACAACTACGTACTGGGCAACCAGTACGGAGTTTACTATCACGGACTGTAGTGATAGTCAGTGCCCAGCTATATGTAGAACTACACCGAGGAAGGTAGAACGACTAAGGTGAAAGACTCGAGTCGTAGAAAAAGTAAAACTGTTATAAATGTAATAAAGTCCTATAGCTCTTGTATCTCTATTTGTCCTGACTTAATTATACTAATGTAACAAAATGAATGGTGACGTCTACTTACCACCCATTGCGCGCGTCTAGCAGCGATTAATGGGTCGATATCATCACGATATCAACCAACGAGTAGACCCTTCGGTCATCTCAACAATATCATCATGCTCTGTGATATTGTTAAAAGAATATTCATCGTAATATTCTTTTTGTCATTTTATCCTGTATGACAATATCATATAACGGGCTACCCCGTAACAAAAAGTCTCTAGTCGTGGTAAAAGTTAAACGGTTATCAATTTAATTAAGTCCTATAGCTCTTGTATATCTGTTTGTCCTGACTTAGTTATACTGATGTAACTAAATGTATGGTGACGTCTACTCACCACCCATTGCGCGCTTGTAGCAGCGATTGGTGGGTCGATATCATCACGATATCAACCAACGAGTAGACCCTTCGGTCATCTCAACAATATCATCATGCTCTGTGATATTGTTAAAAGAATATCTATCGTAATATTCTTTATTGTCATATTATCCTGTATGACAATATCATGTAACGGGCTACCCCGTTACGTCACCCCCGCCTTAACTGATAGTCACCGTGTGACTATCCAAAGTTTCGTGGCGACCCGTTGGATGCCAAAGGGACGGGGACCACTTGTTGGATCAGATCCAATTATGACTGACTTTGCCTCGCATAGCTAACATGTCTATGCCGAGTGATTCAAAGAAGACACAGTCTGCTACTGCGCCCGCCTCTGCGGCAGACGACTCGTCGTCTGATGCTTGTTCTCAGCCTGCAAAAGGTGTTGCTGCGGCAGCGCGTGGTATCGCACCTCATGCACACAGTGACCCCGAGTTAGGGGTCAGCTATTCTGGCGAGTCAGACGTGTCTGACTCGGAAAAGCCGTTTGAGGCATCGCGTTCACCCGCGGTGCCTCGCTCACCAAAAGACCTGACGAACAACCGGACTCGCAACATACGTCACAATCTTTTTGGCAGTGATGGTGTATACGGTGATGAGTATGGCAACTCATCACAACAGTCAACTCGTGCGCCTTCGCACGAGCGATTCGACGATGGTGCGAGCCGTCGTCATATTAAAAATTGTGGTACCGGCAAAGGTGCCACTTCGAAGCGAGATGAGCTGAAGCCGTGGCGTTTGTCTGAACAGGTCATCAATAGCTTGTCTCACGAGTCAAGTCAACACCATCGAATTCCATTATTCGATGCAACTGAGCTTCACGGCTTGAGTTCCAGCGCGAAGAACTTTCGCGCTGAAGAAGATTTTTATCTCGTTGTCTTTCTTAGACATCGATGGTACAACGGCAACCAAAAGCGTGACAAGAACATGCTTTTGGCAGCATGGAACGCGTTCGTCCAAAACGTCAAGAATTTTTGATGTGAAGGACGGCCCCAGAAACTTAAAGCAGTACGCATCAAGTTTGAGAAACGAACGCCAACCGCTACAAGATACTGGTTGCTTCGTTTGTCGCGTAATCAGAAATTCCTTGCCTCACATGGGGAGACCTTTGTGCGAGTTGTGTTGACAACTCGCAAAAAAACAAACGTGACAAAGAAGTAATTCTTATACCTAAGTTCTCCCTGGGGAAGAGCGCACATCTCAACTGAGATGCGGGACGCGATTGCAAACTTGCAATCCGTCTAGAAGCTCCAAAAGCGCGTGTTTACCGATGGGCCTTCAGACCATTCGGATGAGTCTCGTCATACTGGCGGACGAGACACTCGACATCAGCCATCAGCTGGGATCGAGGTTCCTAGCGGTCATACGATGATGGGTACCCACGCCAGCGGACATGGTAACTTGTCCGCTTCCCGGTATTTAAAAGGTGGCTCAAGATACGCTCCACGTGAAAGCGTTGACCACCGTGGGAATCCACCAGTGGTTCCGGTGGCGGTGAAAGACAAGGTCCGGCTCAGACGCCGGGCCTGCAGGAGACTTTGGGCAACCATTGGCGTTACATGACCGAGTTGAGGGCGGACGTCGATCACGAATACGATCGTCGGCACGACATGCTGGCGACCGTACGGCGTCTTCTTACCGATTGGGAGAAGGACCAATCGGATTTCGCATTCTTTTAACTCGAGAGCGAACGCGAGAAGCATCGTTTGCGCGACAAGCTAGAGGCTGCTCGTCGCGAGACCGCGTCGACGAAGGACCAACTTGAGTGTATGGTCCGTGATCACAAAAATCTGTTGGGGATTCTTGAGCGTGCCGGCTGTCTCCGTTCTCGCAAGAGACCTCGTACTGATAGTACGGGCGGAAACGACCAACATAAAACGTAGGATACGCGCGCATCCTGCGAGGCAACTCAATCGTGTATGCATCGCCCTTGCGGTGCAATACACGAAAGGGACCAATGTACTTCGGCAGTAGTTTACTACTGCCGACACTAGTGACTGCATGTCCAGGTAAGTTTACCGTAGACAGTAGTACTAGGTCGTTAACCTTAAATGAAAGAACATTTGCTATTCCATTCTTGTCTGCGTTCCGTTTCTGGCGGTCCACCGCATTTGCGATGGAGTCCTGTACAAAACCTACCGCCTATCGAGTCAGCAGGAAGTTCTCTGCTGACTTGTTGTTGTGTTCTTAGTGCGCTTCGTGCGCACTGCAAAGGGATCGTTCTTTTCTTTAACGAGGGTGTCTTCTTCTTCGCTGGCATTGTCGTTGACGATGCTGAATATCCCAGCATCTTCATCATTGTCTGATGTAGTAGCAGCGTCATCGCTACTGCTAAGCTCGATTTCCTCGATGTCGACATTATCGACATCGACGTCAAACGTATTGGCATGTGCAATGATACGTGATGAGCAAGAGCCAAAACGATTGTTGCTCGAGCGAGTCCCTCCTCCTTTAAACCAGAGTCACTTTGTATTAGGGAGGGAATACGTGGGTGCGTAAGCCATTCACGTAGAACGGTGTATGCGTCGTGGACGCATGCACGTAGTTGTTGATGGAAAACTCAACCATCGGCAAGAACTCACTCCAAATCAAAAATAAGTGGACGTATCCACGAAGAATTTCTTCGAAGACACGATTTGCACGTTTCGTCTGACCATCTTTTTCGAAATGGTCAGATGTGGATATCTGTAGTCGTGTTCCCAATGTGCGGAACACGGATTGCCAAAACGCCGCCGTCAACCGAGGGTCACGGTCGGACACGAGTTCACGGGGTAATCCGTGGAGTCGAAACACTGTGTAGATGAAGTCACGCTCACGGCTATGTGTAGTGATCGACGAAGGGACCGCATCAATATGCACCATCTTGCTGAAAAGATCCACAAATACAAGTATACCATTATTTTTGTAAGAGTATTCGGGGAACCCGAAGTTAAAGTCCATGGAAACGGACTCCCAACACTCTTCCGGGACCGGCAGAGGTTGTAGTGGCGCACGGGATGAAGGACTAGGCTTCACCCATTGACACAATTTGCAAGAACAAATGTACTTACGCACGAATTGATACTGGCGAGGCCAATAAAAGTTGCGACTTAACGTGAGGTAAGTCTTTTCACGACCACGATGTTCGCCAGACGGCGCATCGTGACATTCGAACATGATACGGAATCGCAAGTAATCATGATCGGGAACGACGACACGAGGCGCGTCGTCGGAAACTGCTGTATAGTACAGCAGGCCATTGCGAGTCGTGTACCGATCCAAAGCGGAACGGTACAGAGCCGGCAAATCCGACAAGATTTTCGGGATGGGTTCGCAAGATGACCCATCAAACGGAGGAGATTCTTGTCTCCTGCATATGCCTTCCGCACGTCATCGAGTAAAGGCGATGACAGAACACTGACTGACAGTGCCGCAACAGTGGGCAAGGCCTCACTGTTTGCGCGTGTTGTCGGCTCAAAATTGGGTCGACGTGATAGCGCATCAGCGACGACGTTAAGTTGTCCTGGCTTATACTCCACGGAGAAGTTATACTCCGCGAAGAAAGACATCCACCTCGCCATTTGTTGCGAGAGGTGAGGACTGTTTACGGCCGTACGTAGTGACGCATGGTCCATATAAACGATGAACGGTCTATCTCCCAATAGATAGACCCGGAACTTATCCAGTGCGTACTTCATGGCAAGTGATTTCCTTGTCATGCACTGGGTAATTGCGCTCAGCTGCTTGCAGCTGACGCGACTGATAACAGATGACGCGCTCCGCGCCATCAGCGTCGAACTGCATTAACGCACAGCCAATTGCAAAATCGCTGGCGTCACAGACCACGTGAAACGGTCTGTCCTGGTCGGCAATCGCCAATATCGGCGACTGCATCAAGCTTTGCTTGATACCTTCGAAGGAACGCTGACACTCAGCGTTCCATGACCACTTGACATTTTGCTTGAGCAAGCAAGAAAGATGAACCGTCATCTCGGCGTAGTTGCGCGAGTACTTGTGCAAGTACGCCGCTAGACCAAGGAACTTTCTTAGTCCCTTGACATCGACTGGCACTGGCCATTCGGTGATTGCCTTGATCTTTTCGGGATCGGGGCGTACGCCGTGTTTACCCACGATGCACCCAAGAAGTGGTATTTCGCTTGCCGCGAATATACGCTTCTTGAGGTTTGCGTACAACTTACGCTTGCGCATAAGTTGAAGTAACTTGGAGAACGTGAGTTCTGTGAACTTCAAGGTCCGTCTTTCCGTCCATATCCCGGCTATGGACGAACACATCGTCGAAGTAACTCGGTGCGAAGTCTCGCACTGGTCTCAACAGATTTGTGACACATCTGTTGAATGTTGCAGGGGCATTGCTCAGCCCCTGTGGCATCACTAGCCACTCCCACAGCATACCGCTGGGGGTACTCACTGCCGTGAACGGGATGTCCCGTTCACGCATGAGGATCTGATAGAATCCATCCATCAGATCCATGGACGAAAAGATGGTACTCTTTGACATACCATCTATGATTACGTCCTTCCTCGGTATCGGCGTCTGAGCTGGTACCGTTGCAGCATTCAATTTGTTGAATGCGTGCACTATCCGCCACCCTCCTGCGGCCTTTCGCACACAGAAGGTCGGAGAGCTGTGAGGGGATGTTGATTCCCTCACATGGCCCGCTGCTAAGCGATCGGCAAAGAACTTGTCGATCGCTAGTACTTGTTCACGAGGCAGTGGCCACTGCTTCATGACACAGTACTTCGAGCCCGGTTTGAGCTCGATCTCGTGTCGAGTGCCTTTGTCCTTAGGCAACTCGCAAGGTACGGATTCAGGGAATACGTCCTTGAATTCGATCAAATCCTCAAAAAGGATTTGCCTGGAATAACTGTCAGTATTGAGACGTGTAACGCTCAATCCGATTCTTCTCATCGAGGACACTTTCGTCCATCGATGAGCTGCTGAGAACCCTCTCGGTCTCAATAAACACCGTTGCCGATCGAATATCGGTAACATACTCGTCCTCCGCGACGAGTATACAGATCTGCTTGACTTTGCCACTGCGCAGATCACGCAAGAACCGTTTCGGTTCTAGCGTCGGCAATTGAGTTATCTCCGAAGTTAGTCTTGGAGGCACAACCAGATCAAGCGTGTAAGCGCCTACGCTTGATCCATCATCAAGCAAGACATTCAGCGTCTCGATTACTTCCTGGGAAGTCACATCTACAGGTTCTGGCTGAACTTTCTCCACAATGTAGTGATCATCTACATTGTGTTCTTATACAGTCGTGCTAACGACCGTACCACAAGTGAGGCCACCGCACTCACTCGTAGTACACCCACGTGAGGCCATCGCACATATTCACAGTACACCCACGTGAGTGCGGGCGTTCCAAAATATTCGTCAGGTGGTTGTCCGAGGAAAAGTAGCAGGTATCTTAACTGATCGATGCTGCCAGCTCACCCTTGGCTCGTATCTCCTGAGCCAAGGTAGTCCAAGGATGACATCAAACTTGTCATCCAGGTCGAGTACGATGAAGTCATCATCGTACTGTTCGCCTTTTAACATGTAGTGGATTCCGACTACGCGTTTCTTCACAGTGATCGATGCGCCTGTCGCTAGGCGCACCGTCATTTTCGTTGGAGGGATCGCCCGCTCCTCGAAGTAGAAAATTCCTGCCTCTAGCGACTGGCGACGAACAAAGTTGTTCGACGCCCCACAGTCAACTAGGGCGCGAAGTGACAAGTCCTTTGTCACTTCTAACTTTAAAGTGATGAGGGACACTTTATCACTGGATGCAGAGACACACAGTGATTGGGCGTCGGGAGCGACCTTCGTCAAGAGACTGCAAACTCTCTTGATGTTGCTGGATCAGTAGGGCGCTCCGCCCCTACTGACCCCGACCATTTTTTGATGGTCCACCTCGCTGTTGCGGCTTTGCAACAGCATCGGACCCTCGCCCTCCAGTTCTTCTTACTGTTGGACGATTACTGCGCTCAGCACCACGATTACTGAGCGGGGGACACTGGATTCGTATGTATAGTGTCCCAACTTGTGACAGCGATGGCATCTCAACATTCGCTTGTCGTTCACAGCGCGAGGTTTCTCGTCCTCGACATTCCAGAGGTTCATTGGCTCTGGATCTCCGGCCGTTGATCGTCTCTGCGGACGAAAAGGGGTCAGCGTAGTGTGATCCTGTCTCACACTAAAGTCTTCTTGCTCCGCAGCGAAGATTGCTTCGGAGAGCGTCTTTAGCTCTCCCCGGAACAGGTAGTCGCTTACGGGACCATCTGCAAGACCTTGAATGAATGTTGTGATCAACAAAAACTCACTCACAGGGTTCACTACCATGCAGCTTGCAAGGTAGCGTACGTGCTGAGCGTAAGCGTGAACCTTACGCTTACCCTGTTTGATTCCAGGGTGTTCAGATAGTGACCTGAACTCTGCCCTTGGCGGCTCAAACGTCTCGCTGAGCAGGGTCTCGAAGATCACTCAACGACCCAAACGCGTTTGGGTCGTGCAACTTGAGATTCAGGGCCCAATTCATGGCGTCCCCTGCCAAGTACGACTGAGCAAATGTAACTTGCATTCGCTCATCGTCGATGCGACGGGCCTCGATGCCATCGTCGACTTCGATGAACCATCTCAACAGGGAATCGTCCTCGACTCCGTGATAATGGAGATCTATAGCTTAAGAGACCCCGGTCGACGCTCACGCGTCGGCTCTGCGGACTAAGACTGTTGTTGTCTCAGTGCTTCGGTCCGCTGGTGATCATGTTGTTGCAACAAGGTCACCTGCGCTCGCGACTCATCAAGTTCTCGCTGCAAGAACTTGATAATGACAGACATGTTGCTGGTCCCTATCCCTTGTGGATAGCATGGCCCAGATAGCTTGTTCGCCAACGGTCGAACTAATTTGTTCGATCGCACTCCATTCGATATCGCTCGAATGGGAGTAGCTTTCACGGGTTCCGTGAAATCTATCGCCTTCAACTTCGTCCAACATGTTCATGTTGGGCGATGCGAGTGTGGTCCTTGGACGGACTACAAAGTGCTACCAGGTGTAACGGGGCACCGACAACTACGTACTGGGCAACCAGTACGGAGTTTACTATCACGGACTGTAGTGATAGTCAGTGCCCAGCTATATGTAGAACTACACCGAGGAAGGTAGAACGACTAAGGTGAAAGACTCGAGTCGTAGAAAAAGTAAAACTGTTATAAATGTAATAAAGTCCTATAGCTCTTGTATCTCTATTTGTCCTGACTTAATTATACTAATGTAACAAAATGAATGGTGACGTCTACTTACCACCCATTCCGCGCGTCTAGCAGCGATTAATGGGTCGATATCATCACGATATCAACCAACGAGTAGACCCTTCGGTCATCTCAACAATATCATCATGCTCTGTGATATTGTTAAAAGAATATTCGACGTAATATTCTTTATTGTCATTTTATCCTGTATGACAATATCATATAACGGGCTACCCCGTTACATTAGGTGATGCATTGATGGGCAGAAAGCAGATCATCAGGAAAAAGTCATTTATTAGCGTCATGCAGACATCTATGCATGACTAGTATCTCCTCTGTCAAACGTTCCAAGCTCTCATCTATTAAACGTTCCAAGCAGCTGTTTTAAGTGGATGAAGAAGGCAGCAATTCGACAACGTTGTCAACGCCTTGATCTCACCAATACTTATTCACAAGCTCACAATCAGCCATCCTCTTGCTGTAACGGGCAGCTCGTTACATGAAATTACCATTGTGCGAAATGGTAATAAAAATATGAAAAATAAAAAAGGCCCCAGATAATTAAAAGTAAAAAATGACCCCGATAATAGGAAATTACAAATGCCCCAAATAATTAAAAAATAAGTAAAATGCCCCAGACAATAACGAAAATAAGTAAAATGCCCCAGATAATCACGAAAATAAATAATGCTTACGTCTTAGTATAATCAAGTAAATGTCGTGATACAGTCACACTTGAATCAATTCAAGCGCAGCATATCGATACAAGTACTGGTTCTGGATACGATGATACTTCGCGCAATTTGTATAATCACGATGCAACCTACTCTGACCCCTCACAGCAGGTTCTGGCAATTCAGAGTGCAAGTTGCCTTAATGTCATTGTTATATTGAATTTGGTCATTAATCTTAAAAGCAGCTCGGTAGGAGCAGCACCACACCCGTCTGTTTCCAGTTACACACGCACACGTACACTGTCCGTCATTGAGCATCAGCACGCACGTGTTCCGGGCGTTTGTGCAAGTGACCCCATCCAATCCAACGTCTGGATCTCGCAGCAGAAACAGCAGTAGCATTGTCAACCGATCAACAATACAGCAACCGCAGCACCTACAACAACGCCAGCAGCAGCAGAAGAAGCAGAATTAACAATAGATACTAAAACAACGATAACAACCGCAACACCTACAAAACAACAACAGCAGCAGAAGAAGCAGCAGCAGTAGCAGCATCAACAGAGCTACAACGACAGCAACCGCAGAGCCTTCTACAATAGCAAAACATTTAACAAGCACGAACATCAATAACAGCAACTGAAACAATGATAACTGAAGCAATAACATTTATAGTCAACAACATTAACACCGACTGACCATGTTTACGGCTGCGAATGCTGATACAAACACGCGTTTACGTACTCATATCTCGCGTCTGTGCCTGCAACTGGTGGCTGCGAGTGCAGCACGCCCCCGGCAAAACCCTCTCCGCGGCTTCCCGAACAGGGCGATGGTTGGTCACGGCCGTAAATAGGGTAATGAAAATGATTAAGGACGCGTGGTTTGATGTGTACCACATCAAGTTGAGTATACTAGTACGTGGGGCATTTTTTATTTTCGTGATTATCTGGGACATTTATAATATTTTACAGTTATTATCTGGGCATTTTTTATTCTTTATTTATTATCTGGGGCAGTTTTTATGATCGTGATTTTATGGATTATTTTCTATTCTTCCTTAAAATATTATGTTAAATAATCTTTTGACAATCACTGATTACAGTGATATTGTTGAGATGAACCAAAGGTCTACTTATGGGTCATGGATTGTTTTTATATGAACCCACCAATCGCTGCTAGACGCGCGCAATGGGTGGCGATGTATAGGGGTGTATCGTGACACAACTAGTATATTTAAATACAAATTACATAAGTGGTCATAGGCTACACCCGAGATAGTGGGTGTTTCCATTCGTTCACTGTGGGCAGGTTAGTGAGATTCAGTCCCATTATCAGCCAATATGAAATCGATCTTTGGATGAGTGGTTCCCATCAGTTTGAAAAATACTCGTACTTAGGATGAAAAACAAATAATACGAAATCCAGACTTGAGTTTAGTCTTAAGCATTAACTCCTGAGCGCTCTCTTTCGCTTCCTCGTAAAAACCAATAGTGCGTGTAACTACCGGAGCTCTGTCCCCGTTATAGATTAGTAGACGCCATCATACGTTTAGTTATAATAATGTTATTAAGTTGGGTTGAATCGGAACAACAGATATTACACTTAATCATATTGAATAACAGTTAAAGGTCATACAACTCGAGTTTTGTCCTACTTGTTTACACTTCCTCTGTACCGGGGTGAGTCCATTACATACAATTGGTACGAATGTATCAATTATTGAATATTATCTATTCAGATAATATTTAATCAACATCATTCGACAATAGGTGATGTTGGCGGAATATTACTCCCGAGGGTACTATTCTTTGGGTGATTCACCTTTTGGTTGATGTAAACGGCAATCAACCAGACTAATCACCAACCACTGCTGGATGCACGCAATGAGTGGTGAGCAAGAAACCCACCCACATGTGAGATTGTAGTTTAATATAGTTGGAAAAAATAACATGGTTTATCGAAAGAAACTTAACTATATTTAGTACAGTTCTACTTCCTCCCCCCTAAAGAGAGCTTTCGTGTAACGGGGCGCACCCCTTGGGTGAACTTAACGCAATGGTGACGTGTGCCCGACAAGCGTACACAGGGCAACTGAGGAGGCGGTAGGCAAAACAGAACCCGAAAGCTCTGTCTAGAGGGAAAAAGTAGAACTGTTCATTTAAATAGTTATAGGGAATTGCTAAATTCACACCCCTTTTCCTTAGATTCACACCCTTCCTTCAACATCTTATATGTAAAATTCCTATTCATTATAGGATTTAGTTTCTGAAAAAGGTATTACTCAATAATCTAGGCCATTGATTGGCAAGCAATACGTAAGAAATACATGAGATACTACTCATTCCTGTGCTCTAGTTCCTCCAGCGTTTACTTATAGGGCACCACGCAATAACATGCTTCCTCCTCCCGAGGTTGAGTATGCCAGTCGGGAGCAACTTATGGATACTGCGCAGACATTCGCACGTGGCCAAGGCTATGCTGTTACGATTAAAAGTTCGATTGCAGGAAAGCGTGTCTACCTTAAATGTGATCGGGGTGCCGTAAACGTACCAAAGGTTGGAAAAGAGCGCCAACGCCAGACCAGCTCACGCCAAATTGATTGCCCGTTCCTTTGAGTGGAAATTTCTCCCAAAAAAAGGAGTAATTGGATGTTAAACCTGATGGAAGGATGTCACAATCACGAGCCGTCACTCCATCCGTCTGGTCATTCGACTCATAGGAAGCTAAATAGCGAGCAGGCCGATACTGTCAGAAATATGACATTGGCTAGTGTTAAACCGTTAGGGATTCTTTCATCCCTTCTTATGGAGAATGACGGTGCCCTAGCAAACCTCTCTACATTGTACAATGAGCGTACGAAACTTCGAAAGGAAAGCTAAATGGAAGGATACCACTACAAGCTCTTTTTAATGATTTGCAAGCAAGCAAATTACGCACTTTCACAGATGTGATGATGATGGAGCAATAACCTCCCCATTTTTCGCTCACAAAGAAAGTATTCGGCTTGCTTGCCGATACCATCATGTCGTGCTTATGGACTGTAGATACAAGACAAACAAGTACCGACTCCCCTTACTTCACATTGTTGGTACGACAAGCTTCAATAGCTAATGTTAGGTTGACTTCTGCATTATTAAATAAGAAAAACAAAAAGATTACATGTGGGCATTTTCAAAACTTGCAGCCATCCTGACACCAGAGACACGCCCAGCCGTGATTTTGACAGACCTTGAATTGTCGCTGATGGCAGCTATCGATAAAATATTCCCATCCTCATCACACATGCTGTGCACATGGCACATCAACAAAAACATCATGTCAAAACGCAAACGAAATTTGAGACGAGCGAGCAATGGAACTTGTTTCTTCAGCAGTGTAATAATCTGGTGGCTGCTAACACGGAAGTGGAATTTGAAAAACAGTGAAAGAGCTATCAAACTCTTTTGACAGTAAGTCGTAAGTTCTCGAATACCTCTCTAATACGTGGCTTATATACAAGGATCGCTTTGTAAATGCCTGGACGTCGAGGTATCTCCATTTTGGCAAAAAAAGCTACATCACGAGGTGGAAGGCGCCCATGCGAACATAAAATAATTTCTACAACTATCAATAGGGAACCTTCTGTCGGTGCTCAGCAAACTGACTTTTGCAATTGAGCATCGAGTTGAAACCGAAATAACACATCGCAGCAGAGACAAGTTACTTCACCTGACCGGGTTGCCGTCAACTTTCACTCCATTATCCGGGATCATTATAGCCTTTGCACTCAAAAAGTGTCTTGATCAAAGTAAGAGGAACACAGAAAAAAAGCTTGTTGCACAATGTTTTTCACCTCGACAATGGGCATCACTTGTGCTCACAAGCTAAAATCAATCGAGAACAGCAAGCGTGCATTGGGCATAAACGATTTTCATGAGCAATGGCATCTGGATTGGAGACGCGACGTAACGGTATGGCAGTTACTTTATAGTGTCTGTATCTGACTAAAGCTGACTGATGTAGTTATATTTTTTGATAGGAATCAAGCGGTGAAGTTGAGGCGATCAACGTAAAATGGAATATGATTGAAAAGAAGCTGAGGGAACTACACGATGACCAAGTAAAGGTTCTCTTTGCCCAAGTGACCCAACTGTTGGAAGGCCGCAGCACAGTAGTGGAGCTGAAATATCTGATGGTACACAATGAAACTCGTGGTCTTCCCCCTGGCTCCCGTTACCTTCCAAAAAGCAGCACAAAACGAGACTTGTCCGAGTTTGATCTTATTGGAAAGGCAGATTATCAACACCAAAGGAAATGTGGGTGCTGCGGTCAACCAGGTCACTACAAACGAACCTGCCAGTTTCGAAAGTAATAAGAGGTTGAAGACAAATACGCATACTTTAAAAGCAAATCATAACACCTTGATGTTGATCAGTTCTCAATTGTCTTACTTCCTTCTACCGTGCGTGTATGTATTTTTTACGCTTGGACACGGTGAAGACAATGAAATTCGACAAGTCTTCAAAACACATTACAGCTCCTAATGAAGAACACATTGGTACCCAGTATGTTTACCAAGAAATTTATGACCCCATTAATTTCCATCAGATCACCTCTGATCCAATTAGGCGTTCAAGAAATGCACGAGCGAGCTAAAATGAAACTGCAGATAGAGCGAAAATATATTAAACCAAGTTAGGTACCGGACGCACTGGGTGCAAGTTTGTCTTGTGCTCTTCATGACTTCCATGCGTTATACTGCACTCAGCACACGATCGCTTCTTGCCAGTTCTCATTCTTCTCTTGTCGCATCCTGCGTTAATCAGTCTTGATCTTTGTCTTGGAGTACGCACGATTACGCTGCGTGAGCATGTGGCTATACATGACGAGCAGGCCTAGGATGTACACCAACAGCACGAGGATGACCACCACGTAGAGCGAGATCGATATGATGTGTGTGTTGGGCAGCTGGATGGCATACGCACCCGTGGAGAGAAAGCTGAGCGAGCTCACTATGCAAAGCACTTTGCCTAATAGACAAAAAGAGTATGTGAGCTCTACTAGCACCTCAACAAATTCAATCCACTCGGATATACCTGCGGCAGGTCATTAAAGATGCAAGGAAGTACGTACCAGGCACATCCGAGGGATAAAACAGCATGAAAATGTGGTAGCGAAGAAAGAAGAGGAAGTTAGGCACGCGTCGTACATAGTGAGTGCATGAGAAGAGTAGCGAGGCAACTCCACGAGGCCCCACCATAAGCGGGAAGCCGAACGGATAGTGCGAGGCGGGACGGAGCCCAGACGAGCCATAGCCGAGAGCTCACTTGCATGAGTGTATAGACCACTGGGGATCGCACAAAGCCCACGGCATCGTGCACGATCTCCATTACGGCCATCGTCTGAACCACTTTGAGCGGCAGTGACACAACGTCCCACGTGATTTGTGCCACTTGTCTCCAGTCCAGATCGCCACCTTCACGCGCCTTGAGGACCTTTGTCACTGTTAGGTACAACACGTACGCCCAGACAGCGCAAGAGACGTCATTGAAGGCCAGCAGGTACAAATTTAGTTGCTAGGACTACGCATCCAAAAAGAGGGAATTATGGTCAGCCTCTGCGTTGCAACCTGGACACTCGTCTATATCTCCTCTTGTTCTCACCTTTTTGGCCTGCACGACCGTTCGTGTAAAGTCGTCAAGAAAAAAGCCACGACGGCATTTCGAACTCTTGATGGCGTCCTTGATGATACCGACGACAATCTCGTCGGTCATAAGTGCGCCCGACTCCATCGCGGCTTTGACCTTTTTGCCTATGTCGGTGCCAGCAGCTACAACAGCTCGTAAGATGTCGCCAGTAATTAAGTGGCAGAGGAAGTACTCGTCTTTGTCCAACGGCGATTGCGTACCTTCTGTATATAAGATTTAAAAAAAAGGTGTTAATCTAAGGAAAAGGGGTATGAATTTTACAATTCCCTAGTTATAACGTTTATAAATTATATTTTGACTTACTCTAACTATGTTAAACTTCCTTCTCCTGTGTGGGTCTTTGCTCACCACCCATT
>CANTFL010000602.1:0-58982 GCA_947650285.1 Hyaloperonospora brassicae
CCCGCCCTGGTGAATGCTGATGTCTCTTGCAGCCCCACCGAGAACGACGACATGGGCGACATCGATGATGGCGAGGTGTATGCGGCGATGAGTGTGGGTGCCGACGCGGTTCCTCAACGCCGTTCGCGTCTGCGACTCCGCAAGATGGATGAAGACGAGACCGAGGCTGCTGGTAAGTTAGTGGAGCGGCTGGCTGCGAAGCTGGCGGCCAAGATCGCGGACGCCAGCGGCTGGGAGGAGGCAGAGGGCTACATCACATCCCTCCTGTATGCACTCTATGATGAGTTGCAGCCTTACTCCCAGTCCCAGCACTACGCGCCGCCTCGCTCCCAGCGCCAACCGGCAGCCGTGCGCCAACAGGACAAGCACCCCGCACAGCAGCACAGTCGTAAGCAGCAGCGACCGCAGCGCACAGGACAACTCTCCAGTCGTCGCCGTCGCGGTCAAGGCGGTTCGAAGGGTGGTACCAAGGGTCGACGTCGCCCACCTCGGGTGACTCGACACCACCGGGAGCACCGCCTTGACGAAGCGCTTGACGACATGCATGCTGTGCAGCGCAGCGAGCCGGGTAACCGTTCGGCTGTAGCCAAGGAGCGTCGACGGGTTGGGCGGATCAACTCCGCCCTCGATCAGCAGCGTCTTCGTCATCAGTTTGACGTTGATGAGAAGGCCTGCGTCGAGGGAATTCTTGCGGATGCTTCGTCTTCTACTCGCACCCCTAGTGCGGACGCCTTGCCCAGTGCGCCGTCTGGGGAACCTCGTGATGATGTCGATGAAGGTACTTGCCCCATCCTGGGCGAGAAGCTTCACGACTACTTCACGCGGGTCAACACTCCCATGCGTGACTTTGACGCGATGGCACCCGTTGGCGCACCGTTCCGCGCCGCGCTACAACGCTTGCCAGTGGCTACCAGCGTGATGGAGCTGCTAACTGATGCGCCCTCCGCTGACGAGATCGAAGCCCAGGTGCAGCGCGCACGTGGCAGCTCCAGCCCCGGCCTTGACGGCGTCGGCTACGAAGTGTTCAAGATGTTCACGGCTCAGCTTCTGCCAGCTCTCCACGCAGCATTCGCGTGCTGCTGGAGGTACAAGCGTGTGCCGCAAAGCTGGAAGGTTGGCGTGGTGCGCCTGCTGCACAAGAAGGGCGATCGGTTCGACCCGTCGAACTGGCGACCGATCTGCCTGCAGCAGGCCATCTACAAGCTGTACGCTGGGGTCTTGTCGCGGCGTTTCACGCTCTGGCTGGATGTGAACGGCCGCCATGCTGAGGCGCAGAAGGGCTTCCGAGCGATGAATGGCTGCGGGGAGCACAACTTCCTCGCAGCCACGCTCGTTGACCAAGCAAGACGCAAGCACCAGGAGCTGCATGTCGTGTGGTACGACTTCGCCAACGCCTTTGGCAGCGTGCCACACGACTTGCTTTGGGAAGCGCTCGAGCGACAGGGTGTGCCGCCCGCGTTCATCGCTTGCTGCCGTGGTCTCTACGCCGACGCCGCGTTCACGATTGGGAATGCAGCGGACGGGACCACGGCGCCGATTGCGTTGCAGGTGGGGGTGTTCCAGGGCTGCCCGCTCAGCCCACACCTCTTCACCGCCGCGATTGCGCCATTGCTCCACGCGCTCAAGCTGCTTCCGGATACAGGCGTCAAGCTCTCGAGTGTTGACCGTCCCGGTGCTGCTGCCTACGCGGATGACTTGAAGATTTTCAGCAGCACCGTGGACGGAGTTACGCGTCAACACACGATGGTGCAAGACTTCCTCCGCTGGACTGGCATGAAGGCTAACCCACTGAAGTGTAGCACCATGTCAGTCCAGCGGGACACCCGTGGCGTGCTCACTACACAGGGCCTTGGACTGCAGCTCGATGGCACCCCGATCCCCGCGCTCAGTACTTCGGACTCGTACAAGTACTTGGGGATCGGGGATGGCTTTGACCATGTGCGTCGGCGGGTGGAGCTGGCGCCTGCTCTGGCACAGCTGAAGCTTGACGCCACTGCGTTGCTGCAGTCCGGGCTGGCCCCGTGGCAAGTGGTAAAGGCGGTAAAGGTCTACCTTTACCCGCGGGTCGAGTACGCCCTCCGGCACTTGCGACCGTTCGCTCAGCAGCTGGAGGGCTTCGACCGCCACCTTGTTCGCGGCCTTCGCCACTTGCTGCGACTTCCTACCTCCTCGACCACTGCGTTCTTCTACGCACCTGTGTCGCGAGGAGGCCTTGGACTGCTGCCACTGACGGATCTGCATGGCGCGCTGCAAGTCGCGCATGGATGGCAGATGCTGCACTCTCCTGACCCTGCCATCCAGCGCATTGCGCGCCAGCAACTCCGCCAGGTAGCTGATGCACGCTACAAGCTGGACGTGCAAGCGTGGAAGGACCGTGAGGAGGAGCTGTGCGAGCTCCTCCTCAACCGCAAGCTGGGGACGTCGGCCACAGCGACGCCCAAGCGGCGCAACGGTGACATTGGGTCGCTGTGGTTCGACGTCCAGGGTCACCTCCACCGCTTTGGCTTGAAGTTTGAGGCAGTCGCCGGCGGTGGAGGAGACTAACACGCCAGCACAACGAGGTTGCAGCTTCGCGTGCCGCACCACGCCAAGTGGTTGGACCATCGGGATGTCCTTCGGCACGTGAAGCTGCACCTCAAGAACAAGCACTGGGACGAGGTGGGCAGCCGATGCGGGACCAAGGCAAGACAGCACGCACGCATGGAGGTGCCGGTAGTGGGTTTGTCACTCGACCGCGAGGCATGTGGGAATCCGACTACCGGTTCGCGGTGGCTGCCCGCCTGAACCAGCTGGATACGTTCAGTGTGCTTGAAGCGCCGACGTCTTCGAGCGCATGATACATGCCGGCATCCCGGATGCTCACGCTCGGAGACGTTGGCTCACATCTTGAACCATTGCGATGGGACAATGGATGCTATCCGTGACCGCCACGATGCAGCTCTCAAGATCATTGAGCGGGCTCTACTTTCGAGGTCTGGTGGGCAGACAGACCGGGTAGAGCTTCGCGTCAACCAAACGGTGCCTGGACTTGCCGGACCAGCGCTGCGGCCAGATCTACAGCTGTTCAACCACAGCAAGAAGATCGTGGCTGTGGTAGATCTGGCCGTGGCTTTTGAGGAACAGGCTACGGACAACATCACCAGCTCTGCTCTTACGCGGGTGGCTGTGCGAAAGCGCACCAAGTATGACTGTGTCAAGCGGCACCTAGAGCGTCAAGGTTGGACGGTTCACCTTTCCGCGCTCGTCTATGGTTCGCTTGGTGCAGTCGCCGGTGGTAACCTTGCGGTTTACACCGATCACCTTGGTGTGCTCAAGGGCGATGCGAAGCGGCTGGACAAGCAACTTTCTGCTGGAGTGCATCAAGTCCAGCCGCCGCATATGGAATTTGCACTGCAGCCGACACCGTGCAAGGCAACAAGGTCAAGCTCAAGCTCAAGGTCAAGGTCTCCGTGACGCTCAGGATCAAGGTCGTGATCGCAGCACAGGTCAAGACCGACCAAGACAAGATGCAAGGGGCAGTCGAGTGACGGAGACCGGGGGGAATCCGTCACGTCAAGGCCGCCGCTAAGCGTTTTTCGGGCCCATCGTGGCCGAAAGGGCCATACCCATGTAGGGAACCGCCCTCCAAACCCAACCGGTACGTTATAGTTTAGCTCTGTGTGGTGCAACCTGTACACAACCTACACACCACATAGTTTCTATTGGGTATTTCTATACCCTTTAGAAATAGACTAACCGGGTGGTAATACATACACTTCTCTGTTCTAATCAGTGTGAAGACTGGTTTTCGCCTTTTGGCGGACTTTTTCACATTCATTTTTGGACACGCGCGGGCGACTGCGCAGGTCTCCGGGGGCCTTCACCTTACCCCCGTGAGGCCGACCACGGTACTACACTAGTCTTTTCTACCCTTAACATCGATCAATACATTGTTCGTTTGTTGTTTGGTTTCTTGTCCTGCCCCGGCTCTACACCTC
Organism: Hyaloperonospora brassicae; assembly: GCA_947650285.1. Classification (NCBI taxonomy): domain Eukaryota; phylum Oomycota; class Peronosporomycetes; order Peronosporales; family Peronosporaceae; genus Hyaloperonospora; species Hyaloperonospora brassicae. The sequence continues at coordinate 3,978 of CANTFL010000602.1, forward strand.
CGCATTTCTATGCGCTTCTGGTGGCCGGACTGGCACTCCGAGCGCTCGCCGTCCAGCGACAGCGAGTGCTCGACGGACGACCACTCCAGTCTCGCCAGCGACGGGTCGTTCTACGACGCGTCGTCTGACGCGGAGACTGGGGTGGATTTCGACCAATCGCCGTTCTCCATCCTCGATGACACGCAACTCGTCATCGGGGATAGGACGGCTGCAAATCAGATGCGCCTGTTCCCGGAACGTTCCGCCGTCCCTATCCCACTTGAAGTGGGACCATACGGGATGGGACGAGCCGACATGGGACAGGCGCATCAAGGGATTTTTGGCGCCCCCGTTTTCGACCGAAATGACGGCGAAAATGGGCCGCGAACGCCGCCACGCGCGACACCGCCCCGCGGCGGTGACGCGGACTTGGACGCCGCCACTTCGGGCACGTGTTCGGAACACGCCTCGCCCCTGGCCCTGCAACTGCCTGCGCGCAGCGACGTCTCTGGGCGCGCGCGGAAGCCCGGTCTCCGGTCCCGACATTGGGTACCGTCGAAGACCGGGGAGAGGCCCGGCGACACCCCGTTGGTACCGGTGAAGGTACCTTCGGGCCTATACTTGGTCTAAGTATAGGAGTCGCCGTGGCTTCTCACAAGGCGAAACAACACGCGCCGACGGCCACGGCTCAAGATGGCGCAGCGTGCGTCGGCCCGTTCGGGGCCTCAAGCACACCGCCCGCCGCCTCCTCCGCGCGCCGTTTGGCTCCCGACACGTCTCCGCGCGCTGCTGCTCCGCTGGACGCCGCCACGGACGAAGATGCGATTGTTGGCATACCCGGCAGGGCGGGCGTTACGCTGCCCGACCGGGTATCGCCCGGACAAGGACAAGGACTGCAGAGCGACGGCTCCCCGGGCGCTAACATGCGGCCCCCGGGTACCAAGACGTGCACCAAGGACGACAGACACGTTGCGGCGCGCCCTCCCAGACGTGGGAGCGGCCCAAGACACTGCGATTGATGCTGTTGGACCCGGCAGGGCGGCACGCATGCTGCCCGACCGGGTCCAGCATGGACTTCTGCAGAGCGACGGCTCCCCGGGTGCCCACAGGCAGCTCCCGGGTCCAGACGCGTGCGCGACGGCTCCCCCCGCCCTCCCGCTTGCTCGTGAAGCCCCCGCCGCTGCCCAAGACCCCGCGATTGTTGCTCCTTCACCCGGCAGGGCGGCACGCATGCTGCCCGACCGGGTGCAGCTCGGGTCCGCGCTTGCAGCCGCCACGGCTCGCGCACTGGGTGCCTTCCAAGGCCCCAGCGACCCAGAGGACGACAGAAGCGACGGCGGGGCTTCTGACGACGACACTGCCTCCTCGATGGACGACGACGCTGCCCAGACCAAGTGATGACGACTGGCTCGGGCATGTAGCTACGGAGCTGCCTGCCCGAGCTGGATACACTGCAGTGGCCACGGCCCTTCCCATGGGCATGCACGACGCCCCTCACGAGGCCGTGTCCACTGCAGCAACTGTGTATGGCCCACTTTTACAGGTTTGTGACGGCCAGCTCGGCGGGCAGGCACACATGCAGCCCGACCGAGCTGGGATTGCCGCTCCGCCGCCTCGCGGTGGCGAGCCGCTTGTTTTTCCCGGGCCCTGCCCCCCAGTTGATGACTGCACACCCGGCAGGGCGGGTAGCATGCTGCCCGTGGGTGTTGCCGAGGCTCCTGCCACGACCGCAGCCGTCCCCATGGAGGTGGACCAGGGCGCGACGTGGCAGGCAGCAAGCCTCCTTCCGCCGTCTCCTCCTCTCGTGCTCCGCATCAACGGCAAGCGTCGCCGCTTGAACGACGAGGACGACGGCGATGGGCGCGAGCGAGCCCATCATTCGTTCCTCGAGGACGTCGAGGCCGGTCCCAGGAACTCCGCGCTCAGGCCATCCGCGGCCAGCGCACTTCCGGCCTCCGTCCTGTCCGTGTATGCGCACAACGCGCAGCACTTCACGTGCACGCTGTGCGCATACACGGCATCAAGCTTCGCTTCGCTACAACGCCACAGGGAGTCACGACACCGCCGCATCGCCTTCCTCGACCGGTTCTCGGCGGGTTGCGCGTGCGGCATACCGTTCGTGTCGAGGGTGGCTGCCGCCAAGCATGCACTCGCATGTGCCAGCCTCTCCGACACCTTGGATGCGGCTGCACCAGCAGCAGGGGATCTCAGCCCCACTGCTGATGCAGCTTACCCCAGCGCTACGGCGGCTGACCAAGAGCTCGTGCTGCCCCACCAAGACCCGACGGTGCTCGCTGTGTCCCCCCCACATGCGAGCACCACTGAAGACAGGCCTACGGTGACAAGATGGAGCGCCTCCGCTCCCACGTGAACTGGTTGCTTCTCGCGTTGCGTCGCGCCTCGCCGAGGTTTCTGCCCCACGTTGGGTGCCACCACTGCCCCGCAGCGTGGTGGCGTCAAGGATCGCCGACCGTCTCCTCCCTCCAGAACTCACGGAGGTAGAGGAGACCAAGGCGAGTGACAGCGACGACGAGGACGACGCTGAAGACAAGGATGGCGAGTGGCTGTTGCGCTTCGACGGTGCCTGCCGCACGAACCCTGGCACAGGTGGCGCCGGCGCTGCGCTGTTCAAGCCCAGCGGCCCTGTCGTGTGGACTTGCTCCCACTACATGCCGAGCAGCAGCGAACACCAACAACACGGCCGAGTACACCGCGCTGCTGCTCGGCGCCACGGGCCGCCGCCGACCATGGAGCCACGCACCTGCGCATCGAGGGTGACAGCACGCTGGTCATCCAGCAGGTGCGTGGCATCTTCGCCACGCGCAACACGCGCCTACGGCAGTTGAGGATCGCGGTCAAGGCTGAGCTGGCGCGGATGGATCGGGCCACGCTTCACACGATCGACAGGCAAGCCAATGGTCATGCCGACCGCCTCGCCAACGCCGCTCTTGACCGCCGCGCCACCAAGTTGGAGTGTGGGGTGCATACCGAAGGTCATGGTTGCACCTCCACCGCCACGACGGCCCCCGCCCCCGCTGCTACACTCCTGCCAGCTACACCGCCCGCCCCAGTGAATGCTGATGTCTCTTGCAGCCCCACCGAGAACGACGACATGGGCGACATCGATGATGGCGAGGTGTATGCGGCGATGAGTGTGGGTGCCGACGCGGTTCCTCAACGCCGTTCGCGTCTGCGACTCCGCAAGATGGATGAAGACGAGACCGAGGCTGCTGGTAAGTTAGTGGAGCGGCTGGCTGCGAAGCTGGCGGCCAAGATCGCGGACGCCAGCGGCTGGGAGGAGGCAGAGGGCTACATCACATCCCTCCTGTATGCACTCTATGATGAGTTGCAGCCTTACTCCCAGTCCCAGCACTACGCGCCGCCTCGCTCCCAGCGCCAACCGGCAGCCGTGCGCCAACAGGACAAGCACCCCGCACAGCAGCACAGTCGTAAGCAGCAGCGACCGCAGCGCACAGGACAACTCTCCAGTCGTCGCCGTCGCGGTCAAGGCGGTTCGAAGGGTGGTACCAAGGGTCGACGTCGCCCACCTCGGGTGACTCGACACCACCGGGAGCACCGCCTTGACGAAGCGCTCGACGACATGCATGCTGTGCAGCGCTACGACCCGGGTAACCGCCAGGCTGTGGCGAAGGCGCGTCGACGGGTTGGACGGATCAACTCCGCCCTCGATCAGCAGCGTCTTCGTCATCAGTTTGACGTTGATGAGAAGGCCTGCGTCGAGCGAATTCTTGCGGATGCTTCGTCTTCTACTCGCACCACTAGTGCGGACGCCTTGCCCAGTGCGCCGTCTGGGGAACCTCGTGATGATGTCGATGAAGGTACTTGCCCCATATTGGGCGAGAAGCTTCACGACTACTTCACGCAGGTCAACACTCCCATGCGTGACTTTGACGCGATGGCACCCATTGGCGCACTGTTCCGCGCCGCGCTACAGCCGCTTGCCCGTGGCTTCCAGCGAGATGGAGCTGCTCATTGATGCGCCCTCCGCTGACGAGATCGAAGCCCAGGTGCAGCGCGCACGTGGCAGCTCAAGCCCCGGCCTTGACGGCGTCGGCTACGACGTGTTCAAGATGTTCACGGCTCAGCTTCTGCCCGCTCTCCACGCAGCATTCGCGTGCTGCTGGAAGTACAAGCTTGTGCCGCAAAGCTGGAAGGTTGGCGTGGTGCGCCTGCTGCACAAGAAGGGCGATCGGTTCGACCCGTCGAACTGGCGACCGATCTGCCTGCAGCAGGCCATCTACAAGCTGTACGCTGGGGTCTTGTCGCGGCGTTTCACGCGCTGGCTGGATGTGAACGGCCGCCATGCTGAGGCGCAGAAGGGCTTCCGAGCGATGAACGGCTGCGGGGAGCACAACTTCCTCGCAGCCACGCTCGTTGACCAAGCGCGCCGCAAGCACCAGGAGCTGCATGTCGTGTGGTACGACTTCGCCAACGCCTTCGGCAGCGTGCCACACGACTTGCTTTGGGAAGCGCTCGAGCGACAGGGTGTGCCGCCCGCGTTCATCGCTTGCTGCCGTGGTCTCTACGCCGACGCCGCGTTCACGATTGGGAATGCGGCGGACGGGACCACGGCGCCGATTGCGTTGCAGGTGGGGGTGTTCCAGGGCTGCCCGCTCAGCCCACACCTCTTCACCGCCGCGATTGCGCCATTGCTTTACGCGCTCAAGCTGCTTCCGGATACAGGCGTCAAGCTCTCGAGTGTTGACCGTCCCGGTGCTGCTGCCTACGCGGATGACTTGAAGATTTTCAGCAGCACCGTGGACGGAGTTACGCGTCAACACTCGGTGGTGCAAGACTTCCTCCGCTGGACTGGCATGAAGGCCAACCCACTGAAGTGTAGCGCCATGTCAGTCCAGCGGGATAACCGTGGCGTGCTCAAGACACAGGGCCTTGGACTGCAGCTCGATGGCACCCCGATCCCCGCGCTCAGTACTTCGGACTCGTACAAGTACTTGGGGATCGGGGATGGCTTTGACCATGTGCGTCGGCGGGTGGAGCTGGCGCCTGCTCTGGCACAGCTGAAGCTTGACGCCACTGCGTTGCTGCAGTCCGGGCTGGCCCCGTGGCAAGTGGTAAAGGCGGTAAAGGTCTACCTTTACCCGCGGGTCGAGTACGCCCTCCGGCACTTGCGACCGTTCGCTCAGCAGCTGGAGGGCTTCGACCGCCACCTTGTTCGCGGCCTTCGCCACTTGCTGCGGCTGCCTACCTCGTCGACCACTGCGTTCTTCTACGCGCCTGTGTCGCGAGGAGGGCTTGGACTGCTGCCACTGACGGAGCTGCATGGCGCGCTGCAAGTCGCGCATGGATGGCAGATGCTGCACTCTCCTGACCCTGCCATCCAGCGCATTGCGCGCCAGCAACTCCGTCAGGTAGCTGATGCACGCTACAAGCTGGACGTGCAAGCGTGGCAGGACCGTGAGGAGGAGCTGTGCGAGCTCCTCCTCAACCGCAAGCTGGGGACGTCGGCCACAGCGACGCCCAAGCGGCGCAACGGTGACATTGGGTCGCTGTGGTTCGACGTCCAGGGTCACCTCCACCGCTTCGGCTTGAAGTTTGAGCAGTCGCCGGCGGTGGAGGAGACTAACACGCCAGCACAACGATTGCAGCTTCGCGTGCCGCACCACGCCAAGTGGTTGGACAATCGGGATGTCCTTCGGCACGTGAAGTTGCACCTCAAGAACAAGCACTGGACGAGGTGGGCAGCCATGCGGGACCAAGGCAAGACGGCACGCACGCATGGAGGTGCCGGTAGTGGGTTTGTCACTCGACCGCGAGGCATGTGGGAATCCGACTACCGGTTCGCGGTGGCTGCCCGCCTGAACCAGCTGGATACGTTCAGTGTGCTGAAGCGCCGACGTCTTCGAGCGCATGATACATGCCGGCATCCCGGATGCTCACGCTCGGAGACGTTGGCTCACATCTTGAACCATTGCGATGGGACAATGGATGCTATCCGTGGCCGACACGATGCAGCTCTCAAGATCATCGAGCGGGCTCTACTTTCGAGGTCTGGTGGGCAGACAGACCGGGTAGAGCTTCGCGTCAACCAAACGGTGCCTGGACTTGCCGGACCAGCGCTGCGGCCAGATCTACAGCTGTTCAATCACAGCAAGAAGATCGTGGCTGTGGTGGATCTGGCCGTGGCTTTTGAGGAACAGGCTACGGACAACGTCGCCAGCTCTGCTCTTGCGCGGGTGGCTGTGCAAAAGCGCGCCAAGTACGACTGTGTCAAGCGGCACCTAGAGCGTCAAGGTTGGACGGTTCACCTTTCCGCGCTCGTCTATGGTTCGCTTGGTGCAGTCGCCGGTGGTAACCTTGCGGTGTACACCGATCACCTTGGTGTGCTCAAGTGCGATGCGAAGCGGCTGGACAAGCAACTTTCTGTGGAATGCATCAAGTCCAGCCGCCGCATATGGAATTTGCACTGCAGCCGACACCGTGCGAGGCAACAAGGTCAAGCTCAAGCTCAAGGTCAAGGTCTCCGTGACGCTCAGGATCAAGGTCGTGATCGCAGCACAGGTCAAGACCGACCAAGGCAAGATGCAAGGGGCAGTCGAGTGACGGAGACCGGGGGGAATCCGTCACGTCAAGGCCGCCGCTAAGCGTTTTTCGGGCCCATCGTGGCCGACAGGGCCATACCCATGTAGGGAACCGCCCTTCAAACCCAACCGGTACGTTATAGTTTAGCTCTGTGTGGTTCAACCTGTACCCAACTTACACACCACATAGTTTCTATTGGGTATTTCTATACCCTTTAGAAATAGACTAACCGGATGGTAATACATACACTTCTCTGTTCTAATCAGTGTGAAGACTGGTTTTCGCCTTTTGGCGGACTTTTTCACATTCATTTTTGGACACGCGCGGGCGACTGCGCAGGTCTCCGGGGGCCTTCACCCTTCCCCCGTGAGGCCGACGATACACAAGGTACTACACTTAGTCTTTTCTACCCTTAACATCGATCAATACATTGTTCGTTTGTTGTTTGGCCTTTCTTGTCCTGCCCCGGCTCTACACCTCCGCATTTCTATGCGCTTCTGGTGGCCGGACTGGCAGCTCCGGGAGCGCTCGCCGTCCAGCGACAGCGAGTGCTCGACGGACGACCACTCCAGTCTCGCCAGCGACGGGTCGTTCTACGACGCGTCGTCTGACGCGGAGACTGGGGTGGATTTCGACCAATCGCCGTCCTCCATCCTCGATGACACGCAACTCGTCATCGGGGATAGGACGGCTGCAAATCAGATGCGCCTGTTCCCGGAACGTTCCGCCGTCCCTATCCCACTTGAAGTGGGACCATACGGGATGGGACGAGCCGACATGGGACAGGCGCATCAAGGTGATTTTTGGCGCCCCCGTTTTCGACCGAAATGACGGCGAAAATGGGCCGCGAACGCCGCCACGCGCGTTACACCGCCCCGCGGCGGTGACGCGGACTTGGACGCCGCCACTTCGGGCACGTGTTCGGAACACGCCTCGCCCCTGGCCCTGCAACTGCCTGCGCGCAGCGACGTCTCTGGCGCGCGCGCGGCCAAGACCCCGGTCCTCCGGTCCCGACATTGGGTACCGTTTCGAAGACCGGGGAGAGGCCCGGCGACATCCTCCCCGTCATGGTACCGGTGAAGGTACCTTCGGGCCTATACTTGGCTTAAGTATAGGGGTCGCCGTGGCTTCTCACAAAGAGCAACAACACGCGACGACGGCCTCGGCTCAAGATGGCGCAGCGTGCGTCGGCCCGTTCGGGGCCTCAAGCACACCGCCCGCCGCCTCCTCCGCGCGCCGTTTGGCTCTCCGACGCGTCCCCGCGCGCTCCCGCCGCTGCCGCTGGCCGCCGCAAGACCCCCTGATGTTCGATTGTTGGATACCCGGCAGGGCGGGCGTTACGCTGCCCGACGGGGTATCGGGACAAGGACAAGGACTAGCAGAGCGACGGCTCCCCGGGGCTAGCAGGCGTCAGCCCGGGTATCAAGAACGTGCACCAAGGACCGAGGACGACGTTTCGGCAAGCGCCCTCCCAGACGTGGGAGCGAGCTGCAAGACCACTGCGATTGATGGTGTTCGGACCCGGCAGGGCGGCAGGCATGCTGCCCGACCGGGTGGACCAGCAGGACACTCAGAGCAACGGCTCCCCGGGTGCACACAGACGTCATGCCCGGGTCCAAGGACATGTGCGACGGCTTCCTGCGCCCCTCCGCCTGCCTCCCCGGCCCCCGCCTTGCCCCCAAGACCCCCGATTGTTGATTTTCGACCCGGCAGGGCGGGAGGCATGCTGCCCAACGGGTCAGCGCTTGCAGCCGCTACGGCTCGCGCACTGGATGCCGTGCATGGCTCCAGCGACCCCGAGGACGACAGCAGCAGCGACGGGGAGGACTCGGACAGCAGACTACTCCTCTTCGTTGGACGACAACGACGCAGACATGCACTCCAGTGATGACGACCAGCTCGGGCATGCAGCTACGGAGCTGCCTGCTCGAGCTGGATACACTGCAGTGGCCGCGGCACCTCTCGTGACCGTGTCCACTGCAGCAACTGTTTCTGTCCCACGTACCTGTGACGGCCGACTCGGCTGGCAGGCGAACATGCTGCCAGACCGAGTCGGGTACGATGAACGTTTTTCTGGTGTCGATGGTACCGTGCCCATTGCCGTTGACGTGGACATGGCACCTGACCATAGCCAGCGCGTCGCCTTGAGCGCCCAGGGTCATGCTTTGCATACAACCCCGCCTGTAACCGGGCAGCAAGACCCTGTGGTGTCAGTGTACGCCCACAACGCTCCCGCATTTCGATGCACGTTGTGTGCGTACACTGCATGCGATATGACTGCGCTGGCCAGTCACCGACGAACCGCCCACCGTGGCACCTGCTTCGTGGACCGCTTCCACAGCGGGTGCACGTGTGGGATTGGACATAGGACACGTGCAGCAGCTACGAAACATGCCTTGGGCTGCCGTGACAGTCCGTCCTATGCGCCCCCTGCTGCACGTGCTCCTCCCGGTTCGTCGCCCACACTCTCTCGTTCTCGTCCCGTGCATGATGTTTCGCACGAAGAGGTGGTCCTTCCACCTACCGGGCCCCTCTTTGCGGCGGCGTCTGCGGCAGCAGCAGATGCATCAAGCCGCACTGTAGCCGCAGACGTTGCCCACCAACAGAGCGCCGTACCTACCGCTCTCGCTTCCGCCGGGCACCAGCATGTCCCCCCCATGTGGTGCCCATCTCTGCCACAGCGTGAAGTCAGGGTCGCTGGCAAACGCCGCCGCCTTGATGACTTGGCAGCGGTGTTTCCCGACCCGGATGAGCTCATGGATGACGCTCACGTGGATACAGGCCCAATACTGGGTCGCGGTGACGACATGCACGGCAGGGATTTCGTGGTTGCAGATAGGGATACGGCTCGATCGACTCGATGGGGGCCTCGTCACCTTGCAGTGGGCGCAGCATCCATCACTACGCCGCCGACTGGTGTGCGTGCAACCCCGGCTCCGGCAGTGCGACGACCTCTGACTCCCGCTGCATCCGGCACTCGTGCCACGCGGTGGGGGCCACGTCACTGCGCGATCGGGGCCGCGGCGGTTGCCCACCTTGTCACTGGCGAAACGACTGTTCCGGCGCCCACTGCTCGGGACCCACTGCCAGCAGCGCCTCGACGAGCAACGACACGTTGGGGACCTCGCGTTGTGGTGACGGTGCCTTCAACAAGGCGCCGAACCTACTTACGACGGACTTCCTCATCCGTTGTCAGGGCGACTGCTGCGGAAGATGCTCCTGCCCCTGCCTCTACGGCCCCGCCGCCTACACCTGCACCGCGTCCCGCCGGTCCCTCCCTGTCAGTGGCAGCAACGGCTGGTGTCGCCGAGGCAGAGCCATGGCTTCTACGTTTCGATGGTGCATGCCGACGGAACCCTGGCCAAGGCGGCGCTGGTGCGGCTCTCTTTGACTCGAGTGGCACCGTGGTGTGGACCTGCTCACACTTTCTCCCCGCCAGCGGTGAAACGAATAACACTGCTGAGTACACAGCTCTACTGGTGGGGGTCCAGAGCGCAGTCCACCATGGTGCCACGCGATTGCTCGTCGAAGGTGATAGCAACCTGGTGCTGGCTCAGGTGCGCGGTTCGTTCGGCTGCCACAACCGACGGCTCAGGCGCTTGCGAGGTCAAGTGCGAACGGAGTTGGCACGACTTGACTGGCACCAACTTCGGCATATCGACAGGCAAGCCAATGCCCACGCCGACCGTCTTGCTAACCGTGCACTTGACCTCCGACGCACCGCCGTCGAGTGTGGACCTCATTCTAGCGTCATGGATTGCTGCTTTATCCTGACTTCCTCTCCGCCGGATGCTACACCGGTAGAGCCGGGAACTTCTGCTGATGGCTCTGGTGTCGAGGACATGATGATGGACACAGTCAGTCTTGGCATTGAGGCCGATATTGCTGCTCGTGATGGAGGTGAGGTCTTTCCAACCTTGCCTATTGGCCCAGACTCATCTCCCGAGCGGCAACCTCGGCTTCGATTGCGTCCGTTGACCGAGGCGGAACATGATACGGCTGCAGCTGCAGTGCAGCGATTTGCCGAGGTCATGGCTTGCAAGATTGTGGACGCAGACAGTTGGATTACAGGGGAAGGCTACATCTCTGCTATTCCTGACCGCCTTCGTGAAGCCCTTCTGCCGTACACCATCGTCTCGGCTAGCTCTGACAGGCCTCGAGCTACTCCGCCTCGCCAGCGACAACGTCGACCTCCACGTGTGACGCACACGCACCGAGAGCATCGTCTCGATGAGGCACTGGACGACATGCAGACGACTCAGCGCGCAAACCCGGGTGATCGCCAAGCGGTGCAGAAGGCTCGCCGTCGTGTTGGAAGGATCCGTGCATCGATGGCGCAGCTGGCCTTGCGTCGAGCTTTCACCACGGACGAAGCCACGTGTGTGGCCAAGATTTTGGACGGTGCCTCGGCGGAGACCGCGGGTGTCGAGCATCCAGACACCTGCCCCATCGGCAGGGAGGAGCTCCACCGTCATTTTGTGGGCACGAGCACGGCCCCAGCTCCCTTCAACTACGATGCTGCTGTCGGTAGTGAGTTTAGGGCCGTGCTCCATGATTTCTCGATGGACACGTTGGGTGGCGATTGTTTCGACGGCGATATTTCGATCGACGAAGTGGAGGACCAGCTACTGCGGGCTGCCAAGGCATCCAGCCCCGGGCACGATGGGGTTGGCTATGATGTCTATCGCCGGTTTGCCCCGCAGTTGGTGCCCCTTTTGCATGCCGCGTACCAGTTCTGTTGGCTGCATCGGATGGTGCCTTCGCTGTGGAAGGTGGGCGTCGTTCGCCTGATCCACAAGAAGGGTGACCCGATGCAGCCGACTAACTGGCGACCAATATGCCTGCAGCCCGCTATCTACAAACTCTACAGCGGGCTGCTGGCACGTCGGCTATCGCGCTGGTTGGAATTGAACAACCGGTTGCCGATGGCGCAGAAGGGGTTTCGGGCTTTCAACGGTTGTCACGAGCACAACTTCGTGGCAACTACCATGTTGGACCAGTCCCGACGGTCGCACCGGAAGTTGTACCAAGTGTGGTACGACTTACGCAACGCCTTTGGTTCGCTACCACAGGCACTCATGTGGCAGGTGCTCCGCCGCCTTGGCGTCGAGCCCCGGTTTATCAGCCGATGCCAGGACATTTACGATGGTTCCGCCTTTGTGGTGGCGAATGCAAAAGACGGTGCGACTGACCCAGTGAGGCAGGAAGTGGGGGTCTACCAGGGATGTCCCTTGAGCCCACTCTTGTTTATCGCTGCACTGGTACCTCTCGTACGCCGCTTGGAACAGCTGGAGGATGTCGGTGTGCCGCTGGCGGATGGTGTACGGCCGTGCACCACCGCCTATGCTGACGACATCAAGGTGTTCAGCAACAGCGCCACCGGTATCCAACGCTGTCATGGCGTGGTAGCGCGCTTCCTCGCTTGGACTGGGTTGCGTGCGAATCCGGCCAAGTGTGCTAGCCTCGCGGTTACCACCAATGCCCGCGGCAACCTGGCTCTTGACGATAGCGTCCGCTTGGAGCTTCATGGTGATGTCATCGCCTCACTCACCCTTAACGAGAGTTACCGGTACTTGGGGGTGGGCGATGGCTTCGACCATGTGCAGCACCGCCTCCAGCTGGAGCCCAAACTCCAACAGATCAAGCGGGAGGCGGTAGCGCTGATGCAGTCTGGCCTAGCGGTGTGGCAGGTGGTGAAGGCGTTGAAGACATACGTATACCCGAAAGTGGAATACGCCCTTCGCCACCTGCGCCCGCTCCATTCACAGCTTCAAGGCTTTGACTGCGCCGTGAAGCGTGGGTTGCGGCATCTGTTACGCCTGCCACAGTCCGCCACCACCGAGTTCTTCTACACACCCACTTCTGGTGGTGGGCTGGGCCTGCAGTCGCTGGTGGAGATGCACCAAGCGCTGCAGGTGGCACACGCGTGGCAGATGTTGCATTCGAAGGACCCCGCTATCGTGGCGGTGGCACAGGCACAGGTGTGTCAGGTGGTGCGCAAGCGCTACCGGCTTGTTGAAGACCACTGGGTGGGTCGAGACGACGAGCTCATCCGGTTATTTTTGAACTCGGAGCTTGCGTCGTCTCCCCATGCCACCGCCAATCGACGTTCGGGTGATATCGCTTCGTTGTGGGTGGACGTACAGCGAGTGTTATGCGTCCACCAACTCAAGTTCTCTGATACCACTGCAGAGTCTGGACAAGACCGTCTCGCACTTCGCGTGCCGCACCATGACAAGTGGCTTGACCACAAGACTGTGTTGCGGCACGTGAAGTTGCACATGAAGATTCGCCACCAGACTCGGTGGAAGAGTCTGGTGGATCAAGGCAAGACGGCCCGGGTACACGGTGGACCAGGGTCCAAGTTTGTGATGTCGGGAGCGAGCCTGTCCGATGCTGAACACCGTTTCGGCATCCAGGCTCGCCTGAACCAAGTGGACACTAACTCGGTGCTCAAGCGACGCCGCTTGCGAGCCAATGCCCGTTGCCGGACGCCGAACTGCTCGAGTGCCGAGACGCTGGCGCACGTTTTGAATCATTGTGCGCCCAATATGGGCGCAATACGCCAGCGTCACGATAGTGCACTCGAGCAGATCGGTGCCAAGATTCGGCAAGCGCTCGTTCGCACCAAGTCCGGCGCAGAGCTTCGCCTGAATCAGACAGTCCCCGAGTACACTGGTGCAGCTCTGCGCCCTGACATCGTGCTGCGCGATGTGACCGCCAAGACCATATTTATCGCTGACTTGGCGGTCACGTTTGAGGACCATGCTGCTGGCGCCCGCCACTCCTCACTTCACAGCAGCCATGACTTCAAGATGCTAAAGTACAAGCCTATTGCGGATGAGATGCGGTTGAAGGGGTGGCGAGTGCAGTCTGCAGCACTGATTTATGGCACGCTGGGATCGGTGTATCCCAGCAACTTCAAGACATACACGGAGATGCTGCATCTGCTTAAGCGTGAAGCCCGGCAGCTGGATCTTCAGCTGTCGAGCCACTGCATACGATCAGGCCACAAGATATGGAGCGGGCATTGTCGTCTTCACCGTGATCTACAGCGCAGTGGTGGTGCCTCGGGAGCACCGCGTGGGTCTGGGGGGACCCCGCGGAGCAGATCGCGGACACAGGTACGGCGATAAGCGGGTCATTTGACCGACAGGGCACTATCCAGGTAGGACACCGCCCTTCAAACCCAACCGGTACGTTATAGTCTAGCTCTGTGTGGTTCAACCTGTACCCAACTTACACACCACATAGTTTCTATTGGGTATTTCTATACCCTTTAGAAATAGACTAACCGGATGGTAATACATACACTTCTCTGTTCTAATCAGTGTGAAGACTGGTTTTCGCCTTTTGGCGGACTTTTTCACATTCATTTTTGGACACGCGCGGGCGACTGCGCAGGTCTCCGGGGGCGTTCACCCATCCCCCGTGAGGCCAACGATACACATAATTAATACACTTTTTCTTTTCTACTAGTGTTCGATCGACTTTGTCTTTCGGCCTTTCTGCTCCCTAACCGGCTTTACACCTTCGCATCTGCATGCGCTTCTGGTGGCCGGATTGGGAGCCCCGGGAGCGCTCTCTATCCGACGATAGCGAGTGCTCCACGGCCAGCCATTCTAGTCTCGCCAGCGACGCGTCCTTCTATGACGCGTCGTCTGACGCTGAGACGGGGCTGGCGGGCGACCCGGAAACAGCAGTTTCCTCAGGGATGGGCGCCGAAACGGCTGTCCACGACCCCTCGACTGTCGAATCCGGGTCTGACCAAGTGCTCGGCACTGATTGGTCAGAAAGGCAAAGTGTGATTTTCACACCCCTTTTGCCCCCGTTTTCGTCGGCGGAGGGCGCCCGAGTGGCGCCACGCGCGTTGCAACAACTTCGCAACGACGCACCCGCCGACGCTGCAATTTCAGGCACGTGCTCGCAACACGCCACGCCTATTGCACGCCAAGCGCCATCGCGCGCCGAGGCCCACAGCGGCCAAGATCAATCCCGGTCCTCCGCTTCAACGTTGCGTCGTTTCGGGGATCGGGAAGGGGTCAGCCGACATCCGTCCCCGTCACTAGGGTCACTAGTGCGGGTCACGGACCCCGCACACACAAACAGTGTCGGGGACCCTATACTGGGCCTCAGTATAGGGGTTGGCGACCCCCACTACGCGCCCACAGTGGCCGCTGACGGTACCCTCGCGCCTGGACTTGGTTTAAGTATAGGCGCGGCCGTCAGTCGAGAACACCGCCACGGCCAAGCCTCGCCCCCCCCCCCCCCCCCCCCCCCCCCCCCCCCCCCCCCCCCCGCGTCCCCGCCTGCCCCCGCGCCCGCCGCCGCTGCCCAAGACCCCCTGATGTTTGGTTTTCAACCCGGCAGGGCGGGAGGCATGCTGCCCAACGGGTCAGCGCTTGCAGCCGCTACGGCTCGCGCACTGGATGCCGTGCATGGCTCCAGCGACCCACAGGACGACAGCAGCAGCGACGGGGAGGACTGGGAAGCAGACTACTCCTCTTCGTTGGACGACGACGCAGCCATGGACTCGAGTGATGACGACCAGCTCGGGCATGTAGCTACGGAGCTGCCTGCCCGAGCTGGAAATACTGCAGTGGCCGCGGCACCTCTCGTGGGCATGCACGACGCCCACCCCGAGGCCGTGTCCACTGCAGCATTTGTTTATGGACCACTTTTCTGTGACTACCGACTCGGCTGGCAGGCTCCCATGCTGCCAGACCGAGTCGGGTACGACGTACCTCTGCCTTGCGACGACAGACTCGTTCTCTCACCCGGGTTCCCTCCCGATGATGTTTGCGCACCCGGCAGGGCGGCTCGCATGCTGCCCGCCGGTGCGGCACCTGCCATGATCACGGCGGTGCCTATAGACGTCGACCAAGGGTCGCCGTGGCCATTTGGCACCCCATCTCCGCTGCCCTCGCCGTCTGCTTTACGCATCGGGGGCAAGCGCCGACGCTTGGACGACCTTCCCGGTGGCGACCCACGCGAGGTTGCCGAGCAACTGCTGCTCGAGGACGTCGAGGCCGGTTCTCTAAACTCGTCGCGAACGCCTCTCATGGCCAGCGAACCACCGGCCACCGTCCTGTCCGTGTATACACACAACGGGCACCACTTCCGGTGCACGTTGTGTGCAAACACGGCATCAAGCTTTGCCTCGCTGCGCCGCCACCGGGAGTCAAGGCACCGACGCGAAACCTTTGTTGACCGCTTTTCAGCAGGTTGCGCGTGTAATACTCCGTTTGTGTCGAGGCTGGCTGCAACAAACCATGCACAAGCATGTGCCAGCCTCCAGAACACTGTGGCTGCGACTGCATCAGCAGTAGGGGACTTCAGCCCCGCTGCTGATGCAGTCAATGCAACCGCTTCAGCGGATGTTTTGCCTGCTCGACTGCCCGACGAAGAACCCGCGGTGCTCGCTGTGTCCCCCCCACAGTCGAGCACCCCCACTGCAACTTCAAGGTCAAGGTCAAGGTCTAAGAGGTCAAGTACAAGATGGAGTGCCCCGCCCGTGCGTCCACCCGCTACAACTCCTGTTGTTTCGGCCGCTGTTGCTGTTTCTGCTTCCCGCTGGGGTCCACCACTGCCTCGCAGCGTGGTGGTATCCCGGATTGCTGACCGTCTCCTCCCTCGAGACCTTATGGACGTGGAGGAGACTAAGACGGACGACATGGACACGGGCGGTGAATTTACTGTTACGATGGATGAAGCTACGCCTACGATGGACGACGACGCTTTTGGCGAGTGGCTATTTCGCTTCGACGGTGCCTGCTGGTCCAACCATGGACCTGGCGGCGCGGGATCTGCACTGTTCAAGCCTAGCGGCCCTGTCGTATGGACTTGCTCCCACTACATGCCGAGCAGCAGCAACACCAACAACACGGCAGAGTACACCGCGCTGCTGCTCGGGGCCAGGGCCGCCGCCGACCATGGAGCCACGCACCTGCGCATCGAGGATGACAGCAACCTCGTCATCCAGCAGGTGTGTGGCGTATTTGCAACACGCAATCACCGTCTACGCCACCTTTGGTCCGCGGTCAAGTCTGGGCTGGCAAGTTTGCAAATGGTGAATCAAAACTTAATCGCATGACAGACCGACGGCTATGCCGATCGTTTGGCTAACGCGGCTCTCGATCGCCGGGTATCCCAGGTGGAGTGTGTTGTCCACGACCATGGTGTTGGTTGCACCTTGCTTCTGGCTGACGACGCCACTGTCGCCACTTTTAGCAAGTCGCCTCCACCTGGTTCTTCGAGTTTGGCTGACCACCTCGGGGAAATTCCTGAGGACTTTGACATGGACGATGCGGGCGATATTGACGACGGCACCGTGTACGCGCCCATGCGCATTGGACCAGCTGCTGTTCCGCAACGCCGACCGCGTCTAAGTCTACGCCGCCTCACGGACGACAAAGATGCCACTGCAAGGTATTTAGTGGAGCGCCTTGGGAAATCCTTGGCTTCGAAAATCGCGGATGCGTCAGACTGGGAGACATCAAAAAGGCTATATCACTTCCCTCCTGCATGATCTCTAGGACCTGCTGCAATCTTTCGCCTTTACTCGTTCAGTTCACACATCCAATGGCACCACCGATCGACATCGCTTTGTCTCCGGTGCTTCCTCGTCTGCTGATAATTCGTCTGGCGCTGCTGGTCATTCACCACGCCGTGCGAGCGTCCGTCGTCGACGTGGTCCTTGACGTTCTTGGGATGGTACCAAGCGACGCCGACGACCACCTCGTGTTACCCGCCACCATCGGGAACATCGCATGAATGAAGCTCTCGACGAACTTCATGCTGTGACGCGAAGCACGCTGGGTGATCGCTTGGTAATTGCTAAGGCTCGAGGCGGGTTGGGCTACTTAACTCGGCCATGTATCAGCTGCGTCTCCGTGGCAATTCAACACGTACAAGAAGGCCTGATCGGAGATGATTCTGTCTAAGGCACACCGGGTACAGGTTGCTTTCACCCCTGTGATTGATTTTGCCTTGCCTTTAGGTGCTGCTATTCCTCCTGTTGCGGATGCGGACGATGAGATATGACCTATCGCCGGCGATGTCTTATGGAGTTACTTTGATGGTGTGAACACTCCCCGGCGTGGCTTTGACGTTCATGGTTTGACCGGTGCTGCTTTCCGTTCGGCCATGGCTCGACTTCCTGTCTACTCGAAGTTAAGGGAGCTACTCACCGCGGCTCCCACGGCTGGTGATAATGAAGATCAACTTCAACACACTCGTGGTGCTCCCAGTCAGGGGATCGATGGCGTGGGCTAGATGTCTTTAAACGCTTTGGCCCCCAACTGATGACAGCTCTAACGGTGATCTTTTCTTGCTGCTGGATGGAGAAGAAAGTCCCTCAGAGCTGTAAAGTTGGCGTCGTTCGTCTTCTCGACAAGAAAGGGACCAAATCTGACCCGGCAAACTGAAAGCCCATTTTTTTCCAGCAAACTATCTACAAGCTATTATCTGGGGTTCTATCGCGTCGTTTGACTTGCTGGGTGGATTTCAATGAGCGCCATGCTCCTGGACAGAAGAGCTTTCGGGCGGTGAATGGTTGCGAAAGCATAATTTCCTTGCAACTATGACGATTGACAACTCCCGCCGCAAGCGTCATCCACTCTTCCAGGTTTAGTATGACCTCAAGAATGCGTTCGGCAGTGTGCCCTTCCAGTTGCTACGGGATTCGCTGGGAAGACTTGGTGTGCCCCAGGACTACATTGCCATGTGCAAGGGGCTGTACGAAGACGCTGTCTTCGTTGTTGGCAACGTCAGTGATGGCTTGACGGCACCGATTCGCCAGCGGGTAGGCGTCTTTCAAGGTTTTTCGCTCAGTCCGCAGCTCTTCAACGCCGCCATCAGACCATTGCTTTTAGCGCTGCACCAGCTTCCGGACACGGGGGTGAAGTTGTCTCCTGCTGATTGTCCTGGCGCTTCGGCGTATGACGACGACCTGGAGGTCTTTTGTAGCTCGGAGGCTGGCATCAAGAAGCAGCATGGACTGGTGGTTGACTTCTTACGCTGGACTGGTGTGGAGGCCAACCCTTTGAAGTGCCGTACCATGTCGGTAAAGCGTAACAGTCGTTCCATGCTCCAAGTTCAGGATGTTGGCTTGGACCTGGATGGCACCCCGATCCCCTCGCTTAGATTGGATGAAGCATACACAATATCTGGGGATCGGGAATGGCTTCGACCACGTGCGACGATGGGTGGAGCTTTCTCCCGCACTGACACAGCTTAAGTTGGATACTACGACGTTGCTTGAGTCGGGGCTCGCACCGTGGCAGGTGGTGAAGGCGGTCAAGGTATACCTATACCCACGCATCGACTACTCCCTCCGGCACTAACGGCCTTTCGCCCAGCAGCTGGAGAGGTTTGACGGCCACCTGGTTCGTGGGCTCCGACACATGTTACGTCTGCCCACAAACTCCACCACTGCTTTCTTCTACGGACCGATTTCTCGTGGAATTTGGGGCTCTTGCCACTGGTGGATTTGCATAGTGCACTTCAAGGGGATCATGGATGGCAGATGATACTCTCATCGGACCTTGTTTTCCGTCGTATTGCCCGCCAGCAACTTAGCTAGGTTGCTGACGCTTGGTACAAGCTGGATGAACACGCCTGGAAGGACCGTGAGGTGGAGTTAGGTCAACTATTCATCAACAGAAAAAATGGGGACGTCACCCTCGGCCCTGCCCAAGCGTCGAAATGGCGACATTGTGTAGCTGTGGTTTGACATCCGCGGTCACCTGCAACGGTTTGGTCTACACTTTGCGACGTCCCCTGCTTGCGAGGAGACAGGTGAAGCTGCGGTGAACTTTCAGCTCCGCGTGCCGCACCATGCCAAATGGCTCGGCCATCGCTCAGTTCTTCGCCACGTGAAGTTGCACCTTAAGAATGCGCATTGGACGCGATGGTCAGCCGTGCGGGATCAAGGCAAGACAGCACGCACACATGGAGGTGCCGGTAGTGGGTTCCTCACTTGGCCGAGAGGCACGTGGGAACCCGACTACCGGTTCGCTTTTGCTGCTTGCCTGAACTAGCTGTATACAAAATCGCGCTGAAGCGATCTTGACCTCGTGCGCATGACAAATGCAAGCATCCTTAATACTTACGGTCGGAGACGTTGGCCCACATTTTGAATTATTGCGGTATAATAATGGATTTCGTCTGTGAAATACGTGACGAAGCTCTCAAGATCATTGAGCGTCCTCTACTTTCGAGGTCTGGTGGCAGACAGACCGGGTAGAGCTCTGTGTCAACCAAACGGTACCTGGACTTGAGGTCCCAGCGCTGCGGCTGGATCTACAGCTGTTCAACTACAGCACGAAGACGGTAGCTGGGTGATCTGGCCGTAGTGTGTGAAGAAAAAGCTACTGATAAACCTACCAGCTTTGCTCTCACGCGAGTGGCTGTTCAAAAGAGCACCTAGCACTACTGTGTCAAGTGAATCTTAGAGCGTCAATGTAACGAGGTGAGCCTCTTACATAAAAAGTTAGTATGATGGTAACACTTTTTGCATTATATCTATGTAGATTATAATCACACAACATCACTCGAGACGAATAAATGTTGACTGCATGTTACCTCGAGGGTAACCATTTTCTGGTGATCCACTTAACGGTCATGGTACACGGTACATTATATAAATTAACCATTAATCGCTTCTGGACGCGCGCAATGGGTGGTGGGCAAGAAACCTATATTGGAGATTGTAGTTTGATATAGTTTGATTAGGACATAAGATTATTTATAAATCAACATAACAATATTCATAACAGTTATAGATTTTCCTCAAGCAGAAAATGTTCTGTCTACTTCGCAGCGCTTCCTCTCACAACACGTGTACGTGACGTCGAGAGCACGCAAGCCTGTGTTCAGTCAACATAGGGTCTTGCCATTCATATGGCAAGGGCGTACCCCGTTACAGTTTATCTATCCGCGCTCGTTAAATCTGTACTTTTTGCAGACGCCGGTGGTACACTAGCGGTTCCCAACGAGCACCATGGTGTGTTGAAGTAAGAAGCAAAGAGGATGGATAGAAAACTCTCTGCTCAATGCATTTAGTCGAACCGTCGGAGCTAAATTGCTCTGAAGACGCCACCGCGCATGGCAGCAAGGTCTTAAACAAGATTGTAGGCAAGCTCAGCGAAGAATTTGGGTCGAGGACAAGTGCATGGGCAATGTACGGGTCAGAAATGAAGAAGCCTTTAAGACACATTGGGTATTTGCGCTTAACAAGAGAAACAATAAGGCCACAATACAAAAAATCCTTACGGCGGTTCCCATACCTGGGCACTGGGGCTTTCATCTTCTTGAGTTTTCTCATTTCATACATTTGTAACAAACAAATCTAGGCGACACTAACAACGATGGCTCCCCGGACTCACTTTCTGAAGCAGCTCCAAACTTTGAGTCTTAACAAAGACGCACTTCATCTTCGCAGCGGCAAGGTCGTCGTCAATGCTAAGCGCAAGCCTCACATGACAGACTCACCGGAAAAAGGTAGGTTTGAACCATGGCTCTGTGCCTGTATAATCGCGAAACTAACCCACACTCTACCTGTCTTTTAGGTCGCGCTTGACGACGTGGTGCGGAAGCGAAAGCGTTCAAGCGACGACGCAGTCCACAAATCGCAAGCAACGGAGTCTCTTCGTGCACCGCAGACTTCGGGACCTCCAGCGTCGTTGTCGCTGTCGTCAGCTACAAAACCGAAGAAGTCTAAGAAGAAGATGGCGGTAACCAAGTCGACGGCGACAATCAAGGATGACGAAGTCGACGACGCGCACGCGTGCAAGTGGAGTAGCGCAACCACGCAGTCAGCAGCGCAGCAACCGACAGTAGGATAGTAGAGGTAATGATAAATGACAACACGATAGTAGAGCAACGAAGTTAACATGCGACTTTCATTAATACTTGATGTTACGCTCAATCTTATTGGCATGCTGCTGCTCCCTATGTATTTATGTCGTCGAAGGATGCGGGGTAGGTGGCGCCGCCATCGCCGAACAGAAGAAACGCTGCGTGTAGTTCCGATTTGACTGCTGTAGGTCGACAAGCTGCGACTCTAGGTATTGTAAGTAGGTAGTCGGTTTGTAGCGCTGCATGAACACCGCAGGGAGAAACGCTGGGTGCTTGCGCTCGGTCGCTCAGGAAGCTAGCACACGTTGAATTAGTATTTTTAAGCAAGACACGGTATACGAGTGTATCACGAGAGCGACGCACCGAAGTCGACATGCTGATATATGCACATAGTAAAATCACCTCCGCCATTAGACTCCGACTTCGTCACTTTGAATTTTCTGATGAGTTTTAATCGGTTGCCTGGCAGGTCCATCTCGCATAGACATCGCTTTTCAGTGATGACATATAGCACCGACTGTGAACGAGCGATGGCGCACTAAATTGCAGCCAACGCCAGATTGCCCATGGCCGTACTAAACACGAAAACGTGTGTGGCTGGATCGTAGTACTCAAAGCACTCGGCTGGGAAATGCACTGGAAAGAGTGACACTTTGGTGGTCTTGACGCGCAATAGAGCTTGCGTCACACGATCTCGACAGACTTCAATGCCAAGTGCCACCCTGACACCAAATATCTCTTTTGCGAGCTGCATTGGGCCTCCATACCAGCATCCGACATCAATAAAGACTGAGGTAATGTTTAGACCCGCGATGATAAACGCAGTGCGCAGCCCACCAATCCGTACAGTCCCGTCAGTGTATTCTTTACTGCAGCCAAGTGTGTTGTCGACTCGAGCGCGAATGCGTTTCGTCAACACATCAGACGGAACTTGAGCGTCGGGGTCGTAGCCGTTCTTGGACTGAGCGGCCACGCTGAGTGGCATGGCGGCTCTTTTGACTGCCTTGCGGAGGTCTTTTGGAGTCTTTTGGCAAACATTGGGGTACAGGCAAGTTTCGTCTTGCCAAGCGTCCTTTCAGTACACGACCACATCGCGATCGTCGACTTTGACAATGCTCTTGGACGGAATAGCGCCAATGCTCTGAAGCCAAATTCGATCTTCACGAGGCTTAGCTCCTTGTAGGTCAATACAAAACACTCGTCGAGATACGTGCTCTGGAGGGAATGGACCGTGTGATGTTGCTTGCACTAACACTGTCTTGCGTATCTTGCGCTTGAAAGTTGCGAATCCGTACCATCCGAACACGAGTGACTCCAGACACGAGTATTTCTTCGAGTCCCGGCCCGGCTTCCAGTACGATTCCGACTTGATACGTACATGGGTTATGCCGTGATGCTGGTAGAATCGTTTGCGATAGTGCATCGCCGCGCACTCATCCCGCCGCATATAGCTTATAATTGCTTAAGGACACATTTTTCAACACTGGCGATTCGATTGTTGCTTTCCCAACACTACCAATGCCCAGAAACATGGAATGCAGATATAGCTCTTCCCCTTGACGTGTGCAGTAAATCCGACGGAGCGAAGGCCTTCACGGCGGTGCCGATGGCTGGGCACTGCTACTTTCTTCTTTATCAGTATTGTCATTCAACTCGTATAATAATTACACATCACATATGGCTGTAGAATTTTTTCTTGTCAAGGGCGAAAATCGGTTGGTGATGCATGCACTTCTCTGTCATTATAAGTATGAGGACTGAATACTGGCTTTTTCGAACAAAGTATTTGATTCTGGGAAGCCGTCGCAACGCGCTACTGTGGAATGTTTTCCAGATTGTCACCCTTCTCTTGTAAGCCCTACAGACTTACGCTTATTTAACATTATATAATAACCTCTATTCGATCAGCGGTCTAAAAGCATAAACAAATTAGGATAAACAGTCATCTTTGATTCATATACCACAGTTATTCCTTTCTCATTGCCAAAAAGTTATTGTTTGGACCGCAATGTTTGTGCTCATCGCATTGTCCTTCATTATTGTGTATCAACATCCGTGATTTTGTTGTTAACATTAAAACTTGCGTCCTAACATTTGTGCTACTATTGATACAATTTCAGCTTGCACACTCCCATTTGTGATTCTATTGTCAACATTTATACTTGCCTCCTGATGTTCGTGCTAATATTGTCAAGATTCAAACATGAATCCCAACATTTGTAAGGCTATTGTCAACATTCAGTTTATTGTCAAAATTTTAAATGTGCATAAACAAATTAATAGCGAACTGCAGAATTTGCTTATATAGCGACAAGGGTATACATAAGGCTTGTCTTTGCGCGATTAGGTACTAATGTGACGTACACTGTTGCTTTCAACGACGTCATACAGCTGGTTGCTCTACAGAAGATGGGCTTTATGGTATAGTATGTAACTATAAAAATTATAGGTTTTTAAAAGCTCTTGCAATCCAAACAGATAGCCTATAAAAGCCTTTAGCTGTCATTCATTAATATCTCAGGCTCTGAAATATCAGGGATTATTTCATTTTTGGATAAATGAGGGTGTTATTTTCCTTTCTAGCGATTAGTCCTACCATCGAGTAAATATTGCTAGTGAGGCGTCTAATGGACGAAATTTTGATAAGGTCAATGATTTGGTGAAACATAAACACTAGTTCGCGTATGTATGTCGCAATCAACTTGCGACTTTTCCACGCTGGGACTTTTCTTAAGTCAATAGCGTGGCATTTCTAACCAATTAAAACAAGATGAATAAGCCATCCGACGTATAAATTAAGGTAAAGGACGCTTAAATATAATGGCTATCCTTAAAGCCTATCTCTACTCCTTACATTTTTTTCAAAATTCAAACAAAACGCCCACTATCACTTCATAACTTACTTCCTTAATGTTCGTGCGAAAAGACAAGTATTCCACCGTCATGCATAAACCTTAATAAATATATTACGGCGTTCCTTTCGACTGCGCCCTGTGACCTGGTCCGCGACCTTGTTTCTGTAGGCTGGAACTCGAGCGCGATTGCTCGAAACCCTTCTCACGAAAAATTGAATTTTTGTGTCGATGTGTTTCATGCGCAAGTGATATATCGAGTATTAATTAAGGCAAAACATATTTACCTTTACTTAATGGATGTCCTCGCCGTGTCGGCACTTAATTAAATTCCTTAGGCTGACTTAAAAGCCATTTTCTGCTTGCGGTGCGCTGTGCAGACTCATTAATTTGACTTAAGCCGTTGACGTCGCAATCGTCGCCTAACGCTACTAATTCAATAAAATTCATTATAATTTGTTTCGAATACATAACATGTTGTCGATCGCCGCGTGTCGAAGTCACCGGCTCAGATAATACCCGCCTTTTGTAATAGCATTCTGTTCTATCGCCGCTAAACGTGTTGCATGAACCCCAAGTTTTATCAGAAATTACTGAATTTACCTAGCCGCTTTCCAGTAAAATTTCATCGTAGAATTATAAACATTTGGCATCTTCGCCAACCTCTCGCGTGATGTCGCTGTGTACATCATAGCGCCCATCAGATCGCGCTGAGGGTATCTCAGTAGAAACGATTCCTTTTCAAGAATCCCCAACAACTTCGAGCCGCAGTCTGCTGAAACTTGCACTAAATTCAGTGATTAAGAACTTGAGGTCCGTAGCGGCGGCGCAGAAACCCGTAAAAGTGATACATTTTAAGTGCGATATTATCCTATCACGTACTTATTAAATGCTGTCCACACGTTTTATGCTTCCAACGGTTGAGCCAGCGACGTCTTTCTTGTTTCTCTTATAGTGTCATCATCTCAAACGTAGTAGACGTCGCTGCTGGCAGGCGAGCTAATGAACCCAATACGTCCGGCCTTAGAGGCTGAGTCATCTCTTATGCTCAGACCATTTATTAATTACTTACCTCGGATGATGCAGCCACACTAAGTCAGCCAGGCTACAAGCGCACAAGATATATGTAAAGCACAACATTCAAATAACTGGCGTGCACCATTGGTACACACACGTGCACGTATAACATCTCTGCAAATTTACTGCACTCTGGTGCATATAAGTAACGCATCACATCAATTTAGCACCTTTCCTTTAAGTTCAAACAC
Source organism: Hyaloperonospora brassicae (assembly GCA_947650285.1). Taxonomy (NCBI): domain Eukaryota; phylum Oomycota; class Peronosporomycetes; order Peronosporales; family Peronosporaceae; genus Hyaloperonospora; species Hyaloperonospora brassicae. Next base: position 29,497 of record CANTFL010000602.1, read on the forward strand.
TTCACTAAGCTTATTTTAGGCTTCAACATAGGGAACGCCAGTGAAATAGCGTGCTTGACTCGACTGAACGGTAAATCTATCATTAATCTCGCTTGCAATCTTCGAGCAATCGTCTGCAACTCTAAGTATTGTGGATACAAAAACAAACAACCAACTGGAAAGTTTTAGATTTATATGTATAATAATGCACTCTGCTCATCCGATTTATTGCTGCTCGCGCGGTCCTAAAAGTTCGAACTCGTCAGTCGCAACATCATGCTAGATTAAGTTGTACACGAAGTGGGCGTGTATATACACATTCGGAATCAGGGTCTTAATTTCTCGCTAAACACCCGGATGAACTAGCTACCAAGTTTTGTTGTGGAACACCCCCACCTGCAACGCAATCGGCGCCGTGGTCCCGTCCGCCGCATTCCCAATCGTGAACACGGCGTCGGAGTAGAGACCACGGCAGCAAGCGGTGAGTGCGGGCGGCACACCCTGTCGCTCGATCGCTTCCCAAAGCAAGTCGTGTGGCACGCTGCCGAAGGCATTGGCGAAGTCGTACCACACGACATGCAGCTCCTGGTGCTTGCGGCGCGCTTGGTCAACGAGCGTGGCTGCGAGGAAGTTGTGCTCCCCGCAGCCGTTCATCGCTCGGAAGCCCTTGTGCGCCTCAGCATGGCGGCCGTTCACATCCAGCCAGCGCGTGAAACGCCGCGACAAGACCCCAGCGTACAGCTTGTAGATGGCCTGCTGCAGGCAGATCGGTCGCCAGTTCGACGGGTCAAACCGGTCGCCCTTCTTGTGCAGCAGGCGCACCACGCCAACCTTCCAGCTTTGCGGCACACGCTTGTGCTTCCAGCAGCACGCGAATGCTGCGTGTAGAGCGGGCAGAAGCTGGGCCGTGAACATCTTGAACACGTCGTAGCCGACGCCGTCCAAGGCCGGGACTTGAGCTGCCACGTGCGCGCTGCACTTGGGCTTCAATCTCGTCAGCGGAGGGCGCATCAATGAGCAGCTCCATCTCGCTGGAAGCCACGGGCAAGCGGTTGTAGCGCGTCGCGGAACAGTGCGCCAATGGGTGCCATCGCGTCAAAGTCACGCATGGGAGTGTTGACCCGCGTGAAGTAGTCGTGAAGCTTTTCGCCCAATATGAGGCAAGTACCTTCATCGACATCATCACGAGGTTCTCCAGACGGCGCACTGGGCAAGGCGTCCGCACTAGTGGTGCGAGTAGGAGACGAAGCATCCGCAAGAATTCGCTCGACGCAGGCCTTCTTATCAACGTCAAACTGATGACGAAGACGCTGCTGATCGAGGGCGGAGTTGATCCGTCCAACCCGTCGACGCGCCTTCGCCATAGCCTGGCGGTTACCCGGGTCGTAGCGCTGCACAGCATGCATGTCGTCGAGCGCTTCGTCAAGGCTGTGCTCCCGGTGGTGTCGAGTCACCCGAGGTGGGCGACGTCGACCCTTGGTACCACCCTTCGAACCGCCTTGACCGCGACGGCGACGACTGGAGCGTTGTCTTGTGCGCTGCGGTCGCTGCTGCTTACGACTGTGCTGCTGTGCGGGGTGCTTGTCCTGTTGGCGCACGGCTGCCGGTTGGCGCTGGGAGCGAGGCGGCGCGTAGTGCTGGGACTGGGAGTAAGGCTGCAACTCATCATAGAGTGCATAGGGGAGGGCTGTGATGTAGCCCTCTGCCTCCTCCCAGCCGCTGGCGTCCGCGATCTTGGCCGCCAGCTTCGCAGACAGCCGCTCCACTAACTTACCAGCAGCCTCGGTCTCGTCTTCATCCATCTTGCGGAGTCGCAGACGCAAACGGCGTTGAGGAACCGCGTCGGCACCCACACTCATCGCCGCATACACCTCGCCATCATCGATGTCGCCCATGTCGTCGTTCTCGGTGGGGCTGCAAGAGACATCAGCATTCACTGGGGCGGGCGGTGTAGCTGGCAGGAGTGTAGCAGCGGGGGCGGGGGCCGTCGTAGCGGTGGAGGAGCAACCATGACCTTCGGTATGCACCCCACACTCCAACTTGGTGGCGCGGCGGTCAAGAGCGGCGTTGGAAAGGCGGTCGGCATGACCATTGGCTTGCCTGTCGATCGTGTGAAGCGTGGCCCGATCCATCCGCGCCAGCTCAGCCTTGACCGCAATCGTCAACTGCCGTAGGCGCGTGTCGCGCGTGGTGAAGATGCCACGCACCTGCTGGATGACGAGTTTGCTGTCACCCTCAATCCGCAGGTGCGTGAAACCATGTTCGGCTGCAGCCCGGGCACCGAGCAGCAGCGCGGTGTACTCAGCAGTATTTTTGGTACCGCCGCTGCTCGGCATGTAGTGGGAGCAAGTCCACACCACCGGGCCACTGGGCTTGAACAAGGCAGCACCAGCACCGCCAGGGCCTGAGTTGGCCCGGCAGGCACCGTCGAATCGCAACAGCCACTCGCCAGAAGCGTCGTCTTCCACCGTAGGTGTAGCTTCATCCATCGTAATAGTAAATTCACCGCCCGTGTCCATGTCGTCCGTCTTAGTCTCCTCCACTTCCATAAGGTCTTGCGGGAGTAGACGGTCAGCAATCCGGGATACCACCACGCTGCGAGGCAGTGGTGGACCCCAACGGGAAGAAGAAACAGCAACAGCGGCCGAAACAACAGGAGTTGTAGCGGGTGGACGCACGGACGGGGCACTCCATCTTGTACTTGACCTCTTGGACCTTGACCTTGACCTTGAAGTTGCAGTGGGGGTGCTCGACTGTGGGGGGGACACAGCGAGCACCGCGGGTTCTTCGTCGGGCAGTCGAGCAGGCAAAACATCCGCTGAAGCGGTTGCATTGACTGCATCAGCAGCGGGGCTGAAGTCCCCTACTGCTGATGCAGTCGCAGCCACAGGTGTCTCTGGAGGCTGGCGCATGCTTGTGCATGGTTTGTTGCAGCCAGCCTCGACACAAACGGAGTACTACACGCGCAACCTGCTGAAAAGCGGTCAACAAAGGTTACGCGTCGGTGCCTTGACTCCCGGTGGCGGCGCAGCGAGGCAAAGCTTGATGCCGTGTTTGCACACAACGTGCACCGGAAGTGGTGCCCGTTGTGTGTATACACGGACAGGACGGTGGCCGGTGGTACGCTGGCCATGAGAGGCGTTCGCGACGAGTTCAGAGAACCGGCCTCGACGTCCTCGAGCAGCAGTTGCTCGGCAACCTCGCGTGGGTCGCCACCGGGAAGGTCGTCCAAGCGTCGACGCTTGCCCCCGATGCGTAAAGCAGACGGCGAGGGCAGCGGAGATGGGGTGCCAAATGGCCACGGCGAACCTTGGTCGACGTCCATAGGCACCGCCGTGGCCATGGCAGGTGCTGCACCGGCGGGCAGCATGCAAGCCGCCCTGCCGGTTGCGCAAACATCATCGGGAGGGACCCCGGAAGGAAGAGCGAGTCTGTCTCCGCAAGGCAGAGGTACGTCGTACCCGACTCGGTCTGGCATCATGTTCGCCTGCCAGCCGAGTCGGTCGTCAAGGGTAAATGGGACAGAAACAGTTGCTGCAGTGGACACGGTCACGAGAGGTGCCGCGGCCACTGCAGTGTATCCAGCTCGAGCAGGCAGCTCCGTAGCTGCATGCCCGAGCTGGTCGTCATCACTGGAGGGCATGTCTTCGTCGTCGTCGTCCAACGAAGAGGAGTAGTCTGCGTCCGAGTCCTCCCCGTCGCTGTTGCTGTCGTCCTCTGGGTGGCTGGAGCCATGCACGGCATCCAGTGCGCTAGCCGTAGCGGCTGCAAGCGCTGACCCGTTGGGCAGCATGCCTCCCGCCCTGCCGGGTCGAAAATCAACAATCGGGGGTCTAGGGGGCAAGGCGGGGGCCGGGGAGGCAGGCGGAGGGGCGCAGGAAGCCGTCGCACATGTCCTTGGACCCGGGCATGACGTCTGTGTGCCCGGGGAGCCGTTGCTCTGAGTGTGGTGCACGTCCACCCGGTCGGGCAGCATGCCTGCCGCCCTGCCGGGTGGGAAACCATCAATCCAGCGGTCTTGCAGCTCGTCCTGCGTCGTAGGAGCTTGCGGAGAGTCGTACCAGGTCCCTTGTGCATGTTCTTGAACCCGGGCTAGCCGTGTGTAAGCCCGGGGAGCCGGTGCTCTCTTGTTCGTGCACGTCCTGGCCCGCAACCCCATCGGGCAGCATGCCGCCCGCTCTGCTGGGTCGAAAACCAAACATCAGGGGGTCTTGGGCGGCGGCGGCGGGCGCAGGGGCAGGCGGGGACGCGTGGAAGGCCAACCGGCGCGTGGGGGACGCGGGGGACGGGCTCGGAGCCCGGTGTGGGCCGGCGGTGGGCGTGGCGGCGGCGGGCGCGGCGCGCGAGTCGTGGCCGTGGCGGTGTTCGCGACTGACGGCCGCGCCTATACTTAAACCAAGTCTAGGCGCGAGGGTACCGTCAGCGGCCACTGTGGGCGCGTAGTGGGGGTCGCCAACCCCTATACTGAGGCCCAGTATTGGGTCCCCGACACTGTTTGTGTATGCGGGGTCCGTGACCCGCACTAGTGACCCTAGTGACGGGGACGGATGTCGGCTGACCCCTTCCCGATCCCCGAAACTGTCAGCAAGTGATGTTGCGGCGATGTGTGTAAGGTATATATTGTATATTTGGAGTTGTAGTAGGTGTATTATGTTTAGGATTCTCGCCGTCACGACGTAGGCTAATGGCTCAGTCGTCTACGAAGGAAGTTACCACGATGGATATTGCGGGTTCGAGCCTCGGGTCGGGCAGGTCTGTGAAAGATACAGATTATACCATTCTGCATAAGCGGAGTTTTTACGACAGATATCTGACAAGAAGTAATTACTCGATAGTAGGACTAAAAGTCAAGTAGGAGAAAGGACAGGTAGCATTGGTGGCTGAGAGCCATTGGCTTCTGACAGCCATTGGTTTCGAATCGCAAAGCCTTACAGAATACAACTCACTTTTCATTTAACAATCCCGGTGGAAAGCCATCTACATCAGATCAAGAACGCTCGAACAACTTTTCGCTCGTAAAAGGTTATGAGCCCAACCAGCGACTTCGGTTTCAAGATCGAACCGTTCGATGGCTCCAACTACGGGCTGTGGAGTTTCAAGATGCAGATGTTATTAGTGTCAAAGGGATTATGGAACGCTGTCTCCGGTGAAGAAGCGGTGTCATCGACGAAGGAGCAGCAAGCGCACGCAGCGATCGTCCTAAACCTGGCGGACTCGCAGCTACTACACGTGATCGGAGCGGAGACGGCAAGGGCTGCATGGGGTAAGCTAGCGAGTTTCCACTATACACAAGGCATGGCGAATCGCCTCTGGCTTAAGGAGAAGTTTGCTTCCTTCAAGTATACCGCGTCAAGCATAAGCGCTCATGTCACGGAGCTTGAAGAGCTCGTGCTGAAGATGAAGAGTGCAAGTTGCGGGCCAAGTGAAGAAGACACCTGCGCGGTAATGCTGCGTAGTCTGCCGCCAAGCTACGAGAGTTTGGTGCAGGCGTTTCGCATGGCAGTGACCAGTTTCACATTTAGTGACCTGGTCAGCAAGCTGATTGCTGAAGAAGTTCGTCAGGGTGAGTCGGCTCGGGTCGAAGATGCAACAGCCCTCTACACGAGCAAGAAGGGCGGCAAACATTGGCATAAGAAACAGCAAGGTCGTCGGTCGAAGAAACCGGTAGGGGCATGCTTTAATTGTGGCAAGACTGGTCACTATGCAAGAGAATGCCGCTCAAGCCGTGGATCAAGGGACTTGGGTCACGATCAATCAAACGTTGCATTCACCGCCAGTGAAGTGTCATCAAGCGACAAATGGGTTATGGATAGCGGGGCCTCTGCACATATGTGTAAAGACCGTGGTGCGTTCGAGTACTACAATGAGGTTCAGCGTCCGCGTAGCATATCAAGTGCAAAAAGCAGCGCGAAGCTTAAGGTTCTGGGAACCGGAGTGGTCAAGCTGCGTGTTTGGACTGGACGAGGATGGATTGATGTTCGTCTTGAAGACACGCTACACGTTCAAGATTTGACCAAGAATTTGTTTTCGCTTACAGCTGCAGCGTCACGCAAGATGAAGGTGGAAATCACACAAAATGAGTGTGTGATCAAGCGCAATGGTGTGCCAGTTGCTACAGGGACAAAGAAAGGTTCCTTGATCTATCTCAATGTGAAGACTGAAGAAGAATGTCATGTCGCCGAGGAAGACATTGAGCTGTGGCATCGAAGACTCGGTCACGCGTCCTATGGCGTGGTGAACGCAATGGTCAAGGACGGAAGACTGTCTGGTGTGAAGATGAAGTCTGATGCTGAGTGCGATGTGTGCGCGACAGCTAAACAAGTGCGAAAGACGTTCAAGGCAAGCGATGAAGACTACGAAGAGAAGGAGAGTGCGCGTTCCGACGAAGTAGTGTGCTCGGACGTTCTTGGGCCGATTGCACCTGCGTCGAAATCAGGTTTTAGGTACATCGTGACATTTATTACGATGAAAAATCGGTTTGTCACGATCTACCCGCTGCGCAGGAAGAGTGATGTGCTATTGGCATTTGAACGATATGTTCAAGATATCAAGATGGCGTCTGGAATGACGATCAAGGTGCTAAAGAGCGACAATGGGGGGGAGTATCGGAACGCTGGTATGGACCGCTTCTGCAAATCAAAGTTTATCAAACAAGAATACACGGTGCCATACAATCCCGAGCAGAATGGGATGGCAGAGAGAATGAACCGAACCCTTATGGAGATGACGCGCTGTATGCTGAAAGACAGCGGGCTCGACAAGACATACTGGTGCGAGGCAATGATGACATCCGTAGACATTCGAAATGTTTTGCCGAATTCTTCTAACAAGAGTTCAAGCCCATTCGAAATGGTATTCAAGAAGAAGCCGCAAATAAATCACATGCGTGTGTTTGGTGAACCGTGTTACGCACACATCCCAAAAGAGAAGCGTCAGAAGCTGGATGACACTGGAGTTAAGTGTTACTTCCTGGGCTACGAGAAGAATCACAAGGCATACCGACTTCTAAATGCGACCGATGGGTCAATCGTCATTTCGAGAAGCGTGACGTTTTCAAAGCATTCAAAAATGAAGACACCGAAGAATCAAGCTCAGCAGATCTTCGACATTGATGAAGACGAAGACACAACGACTTCAGGTGTTGATGAAGTGGAGATGGGGGCTCCTTCAAATGAAGATGTGATCCATACACCACCTATGCGAGCGCAACAGGCGCCAGACCAAGATGGACAAGTACGACCGAGCGTCGCTATTCCAACTCGAGCCTCAAGCACTCCTGGACGAGATGGTGAAGAGGAATGGATGGTGCGGCCGATTCGGAAGAAGCGAGGGGTTACGCGATACGAACAAGAGTTCACGAACATGCCTCGCGGTCACTTTAATCTGGACGACTATGAGGGAGATTACGACTCCTATCACTGTTTTGCTGCTGATGAAGATGGAGAGCAAGCGGCTACCTACGATGAAGTGATGACAAGCAGGTACAAGAACGAATGGATGCGCGCTATGAAGAGCGAAATAAAGTCGCTTCAAGAACACGAAACATGGAAACTCGTGGATCTGCCACCAGGCAAGAAGGCAATCGGTTGTAAATGGGTCTACAAGATCAAGCGCAATCCAAGTGACGAAATTGTCAAGTTTAAGGCGCGCTTGGTTGCTAAAGGCTTTACTCAGCGACCAGGCGTCGACTACACCGAGACCTTTGCCCCTGTAGCACGGAAGGAATCGATTAATACGGTGCTGGCGATCGCGGCTGCTGAAGACTTGGAAGCAGAAAATGCGGATGTGGATACTGCTTTTCTGTATGGTGAAGTCGACGAAGAGATCTACATGAATCAACCCGATGGATTTGAAGACGAAAACAACTTGTCGAAGAAGTGCCTGCTACAGAAGGCATTATACGGAACCAAACAAGCGGCGCGGCAGTGGAATGCCAAGCTGAACGAGCATCTCGAGGCCCAAGGGTTCAAGAAAACCGCTGCAGACCCGTGCGTCTTTATTCGAGTATCAAGTATGGAATACAGCATCATCGTCATCTACGTGGACGACGTGATGATGTTTTGCAAGACGAAGGCGAACATTGTAGACATCAAGATTGGTCTAAAGAGGGACTTCAGCATCAAGGAGCTTGGTGACCTTAAGTACTGCCTTGGTATCGAGATCCGTCGGAAGCGCAATGAGAAGACTATTTTAATGAACCAGCAGGCGTACATTCGAAGACTTGCGGAGAAGTTTGGAGTTCAGAACTGCAAGGATGTTCACACTCCTGCGGACAGCAGTTCGAAGCTGGTCAAGATACCCGAAGGTGAGGTGTTTGTGCCAAAGTTTCCCTACCGTGAGCTGGTCGGTGCACTGATGTACATCGCAACATGCACGCGACCGGATATCGCGCATGCAGTTGGCGAAGTTGCCAAATTTTGTGAGAGATACGGGAAGTCGCATTGGGCTGCCGCCAAGAGGATTCTCAAGTACCTCAAGACGACCCAAGACCTCAGCATTATGTTTTGCGGCAACAGCAAGGGAGAGCTCATTGGGTTTGCCGATGCGAATTGGGCAGGTGATGTGGACACTCGGCGCTCCACAACAGGCTATGTCTTCTTTTTGAACAGCGGTGTAGTTTCGTGGAATTCCAAGCGACAACCAACAGTGGCAACATCGAGCACAGAAGCAGAGTATATGAGTTTGTACAGCGCAACTCAGGAAGTTATCTGGCTAAGGTTGCTTCTTAAGGACCTGGAATACACCGATCAAGCCGCAACCATAATCTTTCAAGACAATCAAGGATGCATAGCATTGGCAAAGAACCCGGTGTATCACGCGAGGACTAAACACATCGATATCAAGTTCCACTTCTTACGCGAAAAGGTGCTGGACGAGGTCATTGCACTGGAATACAAGCCGACCGAAGAGATGATTGCAGATGGATTTACGAAGGCACTTTCAAAGCACAAGCACTGCAAGTTTCTCACGAGTTTAAACTTGTCGGTATAGGCATGCACACTTCGCACACACATCAAGGGAGAGTGTCAGCAAGTGATGTTGCGGCGATGTGTGTAAGGTATATATTGTATATTTGGAGTTGTAGTAGGTGTATTATGTTTAGGATTCTCGCCGTCACGACGTAGGCTAATGGCTCAGTCGTCTACGAAGGAAGTTACCACGATGGATATTGCGGGTTCGAGCCTCGGTTCGGGCAGGTCTGTGAAAGATACAGATTATACCATTCTGCATAAGCGGAGTTTTTACGACAGATATCTGACAAGTAGTTATTACTCGATAGTAGGACAAAAAGTCAAGTAGGAGAAAGGACAGGTAGCATTGGTGGCTGAGAGCCATTGGCTTCTGACAGCCATTGGTTTCGAATCGCAAAGCCTTACAGAATACAACTCACTTTTCATTTAACAATCCCGGTGGAAAGCCATCTACATCAGATCAAGAACGCTCGAACAACATTTCGCTCGTAAAAGAAACGACGCAACGTTGAAGCGGAGGACCGGGATTGATCTTGGCCGCTGTGGGCCTCGGCGCGCGATGGCGCTTGGCGTGCAATAGGCGTGGCGTGTTGCGAGCACGTGCCTGAATTTGCAGCGTCGGCGGGTGCGTCGTTGCGAAGTTGTTGCAACGCGCGTGGCGCCACTCGGGCGCCCTCTGCCGACGAAAACGGGGGCAAAAGGGGTGTGAAAATCACACTTTGCCTTTCTGACCAATCACTGCCGAGCACTGGGTCAGACCCGGATTCGACAGACGAGGGGACGTGGACAGCCATTTCGGTGCCCATCCGTGAGGAAACTGCTGTTTCCGGGTCGCCCACCACCCCCGTCTCCGCGTCAGACGACGCGTCGTAGAAGGACCCGTCGCTGGCGAGACTAGAATGGTTGTCCGTGGAGCACTCGCTGTCGCTGGACGGCGAGCGCTCCGGAGGCTGCCAGTCCGGCCACCAGAAGCGCATAGAAATGCGGAGGTGTAGAGCCGGGTTAGGACCAGAAAGGCCGAACAGACAAATGATCGAACAATAGTATTGATAAAGAGAAAAGGGTAGTAAAACTTAGGTGCACGGTGTCGGCCTCACGGGGGAAAGGTGAAGGCCCCCGGAGACCTGCGCAGTCGCCCGCGCGTGTCCAAAAATGAATGTGAAAAAGTCCGCCAAAAGGCGAAAACCAGTCTTCACACTGATTAGAACAGAGAAGTGTATGTATTACCATCCGGTTAGTCTATTTCTAAAGGGTATAGAAATACCCAATAGAAACTATGTGGTGTGTAAGTTGGGTATAGGTTGCACCACACAGAGCTAAACTATAACGTACCGGTTGGGTTTGAAGGGCGGTTCCCTACATGGGTATGGCCCTGTCGGCCACAATGGGCCCGAAAAACGCTCAGCGGCGGCCTTGACGCGACGGATTCCCCCCGGTCTCCGTCACTCGACTGCCCCTTGCATCCTGCCTTGGTCTATCTTGACCTGTCCTACGATCACGACCTTGAACTTGATCTGCACGAAGTCCCGAACCTTGTTCTTGACCTTGCTGCCTCGCTCGGTGTTTGCTGCAGTGCAAATTCCATATGCGGCGGCTGGACTTGATGCACTCAGCAGAGAGTTGTCTGTCCAGCCGCTTCGCAACGCACTTCAGCACACCAAGGTGATCAGTGTACACCGCAAGGTTACCACCGGCGACTGCACCAAGCGAACCATAGACGAGCGCGGAAAGGTGAACCGTCCAACCTTGACGCTCTAGGTGCCGCTTGACACAGTCATACTTGGCGCGCTTTTGCACAGCCACCCGCGCAAGAGCAGAGCTGGCGACGTTGTCCGTAGCCTGTTCCTCAAACGCTACAGCCAGATCCACCACAGCCACCGTCCTCTTACTGTGGTTGTACAGCTGTAGATCTGGCCGTAGCGCCGGTCCGGCAAGTCCAAGAACTGTCTGGTTAACTCGCAACTCGACGCGGTCGCAGGAGCCACCAGACTGCGAGAGAAGCGTCCGCTCGATCACCTTGAGAGCGTCATCATGGCGGCCCCGTACCGCGTCCATCGTCCCGACACAGTGATTGAGAACATGCGCCAACGTCTCCGAGCGTGAGCACCCGGGATGCCTGCATTTGTCGTGCACTCGGAGACGCCGGCGCTTCAGGACACTGAACGTGTCCAACTGGTTCAGGCGGGCGGCGATCGCGAACCGGTAGTCGGACTCCCACATGCCTCTCGACCTAGTGAGGAACCCACTACCGGCCCCACCATGCGTTCGAGCCGTCTTGCCTTGATCCCGCATCGCCGCCCACCTGTCCCAGTGCTTGTTCTTGAGATGCAGCTTCACGTGCCGCAGAACCGAGCGATGGTCCAACCACGCACCATGGTGCGGCACGCGAAGCTGCAATCGTTGAGCTGGCGTGTTAGTCTCCTCCACCGCTGGCGACGTCTCAAACTGCAGGCCAAAGCGGTGGAGGTGGCCTCGGACGTCGAACCACAGCGACCCAATGTCACCGTTGCGCCGCTTGGGCGTCGCTGTGGCTGACGTCCCCAGCTTGCTGTTGAGGAGGAGCTCGCACAGCTCCTCCTCACGGTCCTTCCAGGCTACAGCATCAATCTTGAACCTGGTGTCAGCAATCTGACGGAGCTGCTGACGTGCAATGCGCCGGATGGCAGGGTCAGAAGAGTGCAGCATCTGCCATCCGTGCGCGACTTGCAAGGCACCGTGCAGCTCCGTCAGAGGCAGCAACCCTAACCCACCGCGCGACACAGGCGCGTAGAAGAACGCCGTCGTTGCGGTCACGGGAAGCCGCAGCAAGTGGCGAAGGCCTCGAACAAGGTGGCGGTCGAAGCCCTCCAGCTGTTGAGCGAACGGTCTCAAGTGCCGGAGGGCGTACTCGACCCGCGGGTAAAGGTAAACCTTCACCGCCTTCACCACTTGCCACGGGGCCAACCCAGACTGTAGCAGCTCCGTCGCGTCGCGCTTGAGTTGTGTTAGCGTCGGAGCGAGCTCGACGCGACGGCGCACGTGGTCGAACCCGTCCCCGATCCCCAAGTACTTGTAAGATTCGTCAAGCTGAAGTGAGGGGATCGGGGTGGCATCCAGCGTCAACCCAGCATCCATCACGCGTAAAACTGAACGCGCATCGCGCTGGACTGACATGGTGCTGCACTTCTGTGGGTTGGCAGCCATGCCAGTCCAGCGCAAGAAGTCGACAACAAGTGCGTGTTGCTGCTTGATGCCGTCCTCAGTGCCACTGAAAATCTTTAGATCATCCGCATACGCAGAGGCACCGGGACGGTCATCGCTCGACATCTGCACGCCTGTAGTCGGCAGCCGTCGTAACGCAAACAGCAAAGGCCCGAGCGCAACGTTGAACAGTTGCGGGCTCAGCGGACACCCCTGGAAGACCCCGACTTGCTGCCGGATCGGCGCAGTCGTTCCATCCGATGCATTGCCGACCACAAAGGCTGCTTGATCGTAGAGGCCCTTGCACATGTCGATGTACGCCTTGGGCACACCAGTTCGCTGCAGCGAGTCCCAGATCAGCGAGAAGGGCACGCTACCGAAGGCGTTCTTCAGGTCGTACCAGACCTGGAACAACGGGCGACGCTTGCGGCGGGAGTTGTCAATCAACATGGCTGCGAGGAAATTGTGTTCCCCGCAGCCGTTGACCGCGCGAAAGCCCTTTTGACCCGGCGCGTGTCGGTCATTGGCATCCAGCCACCGAACCAGACGCCGCGCGAGAACGCCGGTGTACAACTTGTAAATGGCTTGCTGGAGGCAAATGGGCCTCCAGTTTGCCGGGTCATCACGCGGGCCCTTCTTGTACAGCAGTCGAACGATGCCCACCTTCCAGCTCTGCGGGACCTTCTTCTCCAGCCAGCATCGCTTGAACATCGTCGTCAGAGCGGTAATCAGCTGAGGCCCGAAGAACTTGTACACGTCATAACCGACGCCATCAAGCCCAGGGCTGGACGCGGCTCGCGCATGTTGCAGCTGGTCTTCAATGTCGTCCGCAGTAGGCGCCGTCGTGAGCAAGTCAGTGAGCCGCGACGTAGCAGGAAGCTGGGCCATAGCTGAGCGAAAGGCCTTGCCGACGGAAGCATGCACGTCAAAGGTCTGACGAGGCGCATTAACGCCATCGAAATAACGCCAAAGGTCATCGCTGGAGATGGGGCAGACGCCATCATCCACTGCAATCGTGGCAGGGTCCACCTCATCATCCAAGGCATCAGCTCCGTTAGCGCTGTGGGACCGCGACAGAATAGCCTCGACACATGCCTTCTCGTCCGTATCAAAGCGACGGCGAAGATGCATTTGTTCCAGGGAGGCGTTGATGCGTCCCACTCGGCGGCGTGCCTTGTTGATGGCAGGCCGATCGCTGGGAGTGCTGCTCTCCACAGTATGCAGGTTGTCGAGAGCCTCGTCAAGGCGGTGCTCCCGGTGGTGTCGAGTCACCCGAGGTGGGCGACGTCGACCCTTGGTACCACCCTTCGACCTGCCTTGACCGCGGCGTCGTCGACGACCACTACGCCCTGGAGAAGACCCGACGGTTGAGCTTGAACCAACACCCGGAAGTGATGGGGTCGGTGCCTGGTGCGCGCGCCGAGGCTGCGACGACGGCGCATGCGGGCTTCCCTGTCGGGGGTGTGCCTCTCGATGTTGCTGTGTCTGGGAGAACGGTTGCAGTTTGTCGTACAACATATGCGGGAGGGCCGTGATGTAGCCCTCCGCCGTCTCCCAGTCGTCGGCATCTTCGATCTTGGACGCGAGAGAAGCTCCAAGCCGCTCGACCAGGGCACGGACCGCTTCATCTTCAGCGTCTGTGAGGTGCCGTAGGCGCAGGCGAGGCCGACGTTGAGGCACCGCGGCCGGACCAATCCGCATGGCCGCGTAAACATCGCCGTCATCTATATCTTCCATGGACTCGACATCGTCCAGCCCCTGAGAGTTGTCAATGTTGGCAGGAGGGACTGGAGTCGGAGTCACCGACGAGGTGTCCTGCCGCTGATCGGCGACACCTGTGCGAGTGCAGCCAACCCCAGTCGGGTGGTCGGCGCACTCCAGCACGGTCCGTCGAAGGTCGAGCCCACGGTTGGCGAGGCGGTCAGCATGAGCGTTGGACTGGCGGTCGATGTGGTGGAGCGTGAAAGCTCCCACGCGTGCCAGCTCAGCCTTGACTTCGTCCCGAAGGCGACGGAGCGCAGCGCTGCGAGTGGCGAAGATGCCACGCACCTGCTGGATGACGAGGTTGCTGTCACCCTCGATGCGCAGGTGCGTGGCTCCATGATCAGCGGCGGCCCTGGCCCCGAGCAGCAGCGCGGTGTACTCTGCCGTGTTGTTGGTGTTGCTGCTGCTCGGCATATAGTGGGAGCAAGTCCACACTACAGGGCCGCTGGGCTTGAACAGTGCAGCTCCTGCGCCGCCAGGTCCAGGGTTGGACCGGCAGGCACCGTCGAAGCGCAACAGCCACTCGCCATCCTTGTCTTCAGCGTCTTCCTCGTCGTCGCTGTCACCCGCCTTGGTCTCCTCTACCTCGGTGAGTTCCGGCGGGAGGAGACGGTCCGCGATCCTTGACGCCACCACGCTGCGAGGTAGTGGCGGCCCCCAACGTGGGGCAGAAACCTCGGCGAGGCGCGACGCGACACGGGAAGCAACCAGTTCACGTGGGAGCGGGGCGCTCCATCTTGATCCTGTCGACCTGTCTGCGGTGGTGCTCGCTTGTGGGGGGGACACAGCGAGCACCGTCGGGTCTTGGCGGGGCAGCACGAGCTCTTGGTCGGCCGCCGTAGCGGGTGGGCAGGCTGCAGCAGCAGTGGGGCTGAGATCCCCTGCTGCTGGTGCAGCCGCAACCACAGTGTCCTTGAGGCTGGCACAGGCGAGTGCATGCTTGGCGGCAGCCAGCCTCGACACGAACGGGATACCGCACGCGCAACCCGCCGAGAACCGGTCGAGGAAGGCGATGCGGCGGTGTCGCGACTCCCTGTGGCGCTGTAGCGACGCGAAGCTTGATGCCGTGTATGCGCACAGCGTGCACGTGAAGTGCTGCGCGTTGTGCGCATACACGGACAGGACGGAGGCCGGAAGTGCGCTGGCCGCGGATGGCCTGAGCGCGGAGTTCCTGGGGCCGGCCTCGACGTCCTCGAGCAACGAGTGCTCGGCTCGCGCACGCTCATCGCCGTCGTCCTCGTCGTTCAAGCGGCGACGCTTGCCGTTGAGGCGGAGCACGAGAGGAGGAGACGGCGGAAGGAGGCTTGCTGCCTGCCACGTCGCGCCCTGGTCCACCTCCATGGGGACGGCTGCGGTCGTGGCAGGAGCCTCGGCAGCACCCGCGGGCAGCATGCTACCCGCCCTGCCGGGTGTGCGGTCATCAACTTGGGGGCAGGGCCCGGCAACAACAAGCGGCTCGCCACCGCGAGGCGGCGGAGCGGCAATCCCAGCTCGGTCGGGCTGCATGTGTGCCTGCCCGCCGAGCTGGCCGTCAAAAACCTGTAAAAGTGGGCCATACACAGTTGCTGCAGTGGACACGGCCTCGTGAGGGGCGTCATGCATGCCCATGGGAAGGGCCGTGGCCACTGCAGTGTATCCAGCTCGGGCAGGCAGACCGGCAGCTACCTGACCGAGCCGGTCGTCATCACTTGGTCTGACAGCGTCGTCGTCCATCGAAGAGGCGAGGGTGTCGTCGTCCGAAGCCCCGCCGTCGCTGCTGTCGCTATCCTCTGGGTCGCTGGGGCCGTGGAAGGCACCCAGTGCGCGAGCCGTAGCGGCTGCAAGCGCGGACCCGAGCTGCACCCGGTCGGGCAGCATGCGTGCCGCCCTGCCGGGTGGAGGAGCAAACATCGCGGGGTCTTGGGCAGCGGCGGCGGGCGCGGGGGCAGGCGGGGACCGCGCGCGAGGCTTGGCAGTGGCGGTGTTCTCGACTGACGGCCGCGCCTATACTTAAACCAAGTACAGGCGCGAGGGTACCGTCAGAGGCCACTTGGGCGCGTTGTGGGGGTCGCCGACCCCTATACTGAGGCCCAGTATAGGGTCCCCGACACTGTTTGTGTGTGCGGGGTCCGTGACCCGCACTAGTGACCCTAGTGACGGGGACGGATGTCGGCTGACCCCTTTCCGATCCCCGAAACGACGCAACGTTGAAGCGGAGGACCGGGATTGATCTTGGCCGCTGTGGACCTCGACGCGCGATGGCGCTTGGCGTGCAATAGGCGTGGCGTGTTGCGAGCACGTGCCTGAATTTGCAGCGTCGGCGGGTGCGTCGTTGCGAAGTTGTTGCAACGCGCGTGGCGCCACTCGGGCGCCCTCTGCCGACGAAAACGGGGGCAAAAGGGGTGTGAAAATCACACTTTGCCTTTCTGACCAATCACTGCCGAGCACTGGGTCAGACCCGGATTCGACAGACGAGGGGACGTGGACAGCCGTTTCGGTGCCCATCCCTGAGGAAACTGCTGTTTCCGGGTCGCCCACCAGCCCCGTCTCAGCGTCAGACGACGCGTCATAGAAGGACGCGTCGCTGGCGAGACTAGAATGGCTGGCCGTGGAGCACTCGCTATCGTCGGATAGAGAGCGCTCCCGAGGCTCCCAATCCGGCCACCAGAAGCGCATGCAGATGCGAAGGTGTAAAGCCGGTTAGGGAGCAGAAAGGCCGAAAGAAAAAGTCGATCGAACACAAGTAGAAAAGAAAAAGTGTATTAATTATGTGTATCGTTGGCCTCACGGGGGTAAGGTGAAGGCCCCCGGAGACCTGCGCAGTCGCCCGCGCGTGTCCAAAAATGAATGTGAAAAAGTCCGCCAAAAGGCGAAAACCAGTCTTCACACTGATTAGAACAGAGAAGTGTATGTATTACCATCCGGTTAGTCTATTTCTAAAGGGTATAGAAATACCCGATAGAAACTATGTGGTGTGTAGGTTGGGTACAGGTTGAACCACTCAGAGCTAGACTATAACGTACCGGTTGGGTTTGAAGGGCGGTGTCCTACCTGGATAGTGCCCTGTCGGTCAAATGACCCGCTTATCGCCGTACCTGTGTTCGCGGTCTGCTCCGCGAGGTCCCCCCAGACCCACGCGGTGCTCCCGAGTCACCACCACTGCGCTGTAGATCACGGTGAAGACGACAATGCCCGCTCCATATCTTGTGGCCTGATCGTATGCAGTGGCTCGACAGCTGAAGATCCAGCTGCCGGGCTTCACGCTTAAGCAGATGCAGCATCTCCGTGTATGTCTTGAAGTTGCTGGGATACACCGATCCCAGCGTGCCATAAATCAGTGCTGCAGACTGCACTCTCCACCCCTTCAACCGCATCTCATCCGCAATAGGCTTGTACTTTAGCACCTTGAAGTCATGGCTGCTGTGAAGTGAGGAGTGGCGAGCGCCAGCAGCATGGTCCTCAGACGTGACCGCCAAGTCAGCGATAAACATGGTCTTGGCGGTCACATCGCGCAGCACGATGTCGGGGCGCAGAGCTGCACCAGTGTACTCGGGGACTGTCTGATTCAGGCGAAGCTCTGCGCGGGTCTTGGTGCGAACGAGCGCTTGTCGAATCTTGGCACCGATCTGCTCGAGTGCACTATCGTGACGCTGACGTATTGCGCCCATGTTGGGCGCACAATGATTCAAAACGTGCGGTAGCGTCTCGGCACTCGAGCAGTTCTGCGTCCGGCAACGGGCATTGGCTCGCAAGCGGCGTCGCTTGAGCACCGAGTTAGTGTCCACTTGGTTCAGGCGAGCCTGGATGCCGAAACGGTGTTCAGCATCGGACAGGCCCGCTCCCGACATCACAAACTTGGACCCGGGTCCACCGTGTACCCGGGCCGTCTTGCCTTGATCCACCAGACTCTTCCACCGAGTCTGGTGGCGAATCTTCATGTGCAACTTCACGTGCCGCAACACAGTCTTGTGGTCAAGCCACTTGTCATGGTGCGGAACGCGAAGTGCGAGACGGTCTTGTCCAGACTCTGCAGTGGTATCAGATAATTTGAGTTGGTGGACGCATAACACTCGCTGTACGTCCACCCACGACGAATCGATATCACCCGAACGTCTATTGGCGGTGGCATGTGGAGACGACGCAAGCTCCGAGTTCAAAAATAACCGGATGAGCTCGTCGTCTCGACCCACCCAGTGGTCTTCAACAAGCCGGTAGCGCTTGCGCACCACCTGACCCACCTGGGCCTGTGCCACCGCCACGATAGCGGGCTCCTTCGAATGCAACACCTGCCACTCGTGTGCCACCTGCAGCGCTTGGTGCATCTCCACCAGCGACTGCAGGCCCAGCCCACCACCAGAAGTAGGTGTGTAGAAGAACTCGGTGGTGGCGGACTGTGGCAGGCGTAAGAGATGCCGCAACCCACGCTTCACGGCGCAGTCAAAGCCTTGAAGCTGTGAATGTAGCGGGCACAGGTGGCGAAGGGCGTATTCCACCTTCGGGTATACGTATGTCTTCAACGCCTTCACCACCTGCCACACCGCTAGGCCAGACTGCATCAGCACTACCGCCTCCCGCTTGATCTGTTGGAGTTTGGGCTCCAGCTGGAGGCGGTGCTGCACATGGTCGAAGCCATCGCCCACCCCCAAGTACCGGTAACTCTCGTTAAGGGTGAGTGAGGCGATGACATCACCATGAAGCTCCAAGCGGACGCTATCGTCAAGAGCCAGGTTGCCGCGGGCATTGGTGGTAACCGCTAGGCTAGCACACTTGGCTGTATTTGCACGCAACCCAGTCCAAGCGAGGAAGCGCGTTACCACGCCATGACAGCGTTGGATACCGGTGGCGCTGTTGCTGAACACCTTGATGTCGTCAGCATAGGCAGTGGTGCACGGCCGTACACCATCCGTCAGCGGCACACCGACATCCTCCAGCTGTTCCAAGCGGCGTACGAGAGGTACCAGTGCAGCGATAAACAAGAGTGGGCTCAAGGGACATCCCTGGTAGACCCCCACTTCCTGCCTCACTGGGTCAGTCGCACCGTCTTTTGCATTCGCTACCACAAAGGCGGACCCATCGTAAATGTCCTGGCATCGGCTGATAAACCGGGGCTCGACGCCAAGGCGGCGGAGCACCTGCCACATGAGTGCCTTTGGTAGCGAACCAAAGGCGTTGCGTAAGTCGTACCACACTTGGTACAACTTCCGGTGCGACCGTCGGGACTGGTCCAACATGGTGGTTGCCACGAAGTTGTGCTCGTGACAACCGTTGAAAGCCCGAAACCCCTTCTGCGCCATCGGCAACCGGTTGTTCAATTCCAACCAGAGCGATAACCGACGTGCCAGCAGCCCGCTGTAGAGTTTTTAGATAGCGGGCTGCAGGCATATTGGTCGCCAGTTAGTCGGCTGCATCGGGTCACCCTTCTTGTGGATCAGGCGAACGATGCCCACCTTCCACAGCGAAGGCACCATCCGATGCAGCCAACAGAACTGGTACGCGGCATGCAAAAGGGGCACCAACTACGGGGCAAACCGGCGATAGACATCATAGCCAACCCTATCGTGCCCGGGGCATCCCGCAGTAGCTGGTTCTCCACTTCGTCAATCGAAATCTCGCCGTCGAAACAATCGCCACCCAACGTGTCCATCGAGAAATCATTGAGCACGGCCCTAAAGTCACTACAGACAGCAGCATCGTAGTTGAAGGGAGCTGGGGCCGTGCTCGTGCCCACAAAATGACGGTGGAGCTCCTCCCTGCCGATGGGGCAGGTGTCTGAATGCTCGACACCCGCGGTCTCCGCCGAGGCACCGTCCAAAATCTTGGCCACACACGTGGCTTCGTCCGTGGCGAAAGCTCGACGCAAGTCCAGCTTCGCCATCGATGCTCGGATCCTTCCAACACGACGGCGAGCCTTCTGCACCGCTTGGCGATCACCCGGGTTTGCGCGCTGAGTCGTCTGCATGTCGTCCAGGGCCTCATCGAGACGATACTCTCGGTGCGTGTGCGTCACACGTGGAGGTCGACGTTGTCGCTGGCGAGACGGAGTAGCTCGAGGCCTGGCAGAGCTAGCCGAGACGATGGTGTACGGCAGAAGGGCTTCACGAAGGCGGTCAGGAATAGCAGAGATGTAACCTTCCCCTGTAATCCAACTGTCCGCGTCCACAATCTTGCAAGCCATGACCTCGGCAAATCGCTGCACTGCAGCTGCAGCCGTATCATATTCCGCCTCGGTCAACGGGCGCAATCGAAGCCGAGGTTGCCGCTCGGGAGATGAGTCTGGGCCAATAGGCAAGGTTGGAAAGACCTCACCTCCATCACGAGCAGCAATCTCGGCCTCAATGCCAAGACTGACTGTGTCCATCATCATGTCATCGACACCAGAGCCATCAGCAGGAGATCCCGGCTCTGCCGGTGTAGCAGCCGGCGGAGAGGAAGTCAGGATAAAGCAGCTATTCATGACGCTAGAATGAGGTCCACACTCGACGGCGGTGCGTCGGAGGTCAAGGGCACGGTTAGCAAGACGGTCGGCGTGGGCATTGGCTTGCCTGTCGATATGCCGAAGTTGGTGCCAGTCAAGTCGTGCCAACTCCGTTCGCACTTGACCTCGCAAGCGCCTGAGCCGTCGGTTGTGGCAGCCGAACGATCCGCGCACCTGAGCCAGCACCAGGTTGCTATCACCTTCGACGAGCAATCGCGTGGCACCATGGTGGACTGCGCTCTGGACCCCCACCAGTAGAGCTGTGTACTCAGCAGTGTTATTCGTTTCACCGCTGGCGGGGAGAAAGTGTGAGCACGTCCACACCACGGTGCCACTCGAGTCAAAGAGAGCCGCACCAGCGCCGCCTTGGCCAGGGTTCCGTCGGCATGCACCATCGAAACGCAGAAGCCATGGCTTTGCTTCGGCGACACCAGCCGTTGCTGCCACTGACGGGGGGGACCGGCGGGACGTGGTGCAGGCGTAGGCGGCGGGGCCGTAGGGGCACGGGCCGGAGCATCTTCCGCAGCAGTCGCCCTGACAACGGATGAGGAAGTCCGTCGTAAGTAGTTTCGGCGCCCTGTTGAAGGCACCGTCACCACAACGCGAGGTCCCTAACGTGTCGTCGCTCGTCGAGGCGATGCTGGCAGTGGGTGCGGAGCAGTAGGCGCTGGAACAGTCGTTTCGCCAGTGACAAGGTGGGCAACCGCCGCGGCCCCGATCGCGCAGTGACGTGGCCCCCACCGCGTGGCACGAGTGCCGGATGCAGCAGGAGTCAGCGGTCGTCGCACTGCCGGAGCCGGGGTTTCACGCACACCAGTCGGCGGCGTAGTGATGGATGATGCGCCCACTGCAAGGTGACGAGGCCCCCATCGAGTCTATCGAGGCGTATCCCAATCTGCAGCCACGAATACCTGCCGTGCATGTCTTCATCGCGCCCCAGTATTGGGCCTGTATCCACGTGAGCGTCATCCATGAGCTCATCCAGGTCGGGAAACACCGCTGCCAAATCATCAAGGCGTCGGCGTTTGGCAGCGACCCGGACTTCACGCTGTGGCAGATATGGGCACCACATGGGGGGACATGCTGGTGCCCGGCGGAAGCGAGAGCGGTAGGTACGGCGCTCTGTTGGTGGGCAACGTCTGTGGATACAGTGCGGCTTGATGCAGCTGCTGCTGCCGCAGACGCAGCCGCAAAGAGGGGCCCGGTAGGTGGAAGGACCACCTCTTCGTGCGAGACATCATACATGGGACGAGAACGAGAGAGTGTGGGCGACGAACCGGGAGGAGCACGTGCATCAGGGGGCGCGTAGGACGGACTGTCACGGCAGCCCAAGGCATGTTTCGTAGCTGCTGCACGTGTCCTATGTCCAATCCCACACGTGCACCCGCTGTGGAAGCGGTCCACGAAGCAGAGGTCACGGTGTGCGGTTCGTCGGTGACAGGCCAGCGCTGCCATATCGCATGTAGTGTACGCACACAACGTGCAACTAAATGTGGGGGCGTTGTGTGCGTACACTGCCAGCACATGACCCTGCTGACCTATGGCAGGCTGTGGTGCAGCTTGGCAGCGATCCTGACGACCTTCGTCCTCGCCACGCTTGCTCTCTTCGTCTTGCAAGAATGGTGCATCGAAATCAAGCGTCACGCTGTCGTGTGGCAGTGGATAGGCATACCCAGCTCATTCGGGCCGCATGTGTGCCTGCCCGCCGAGCTGGCCGTCAAATACCTGTAAAAATGGGACATATACGGATGCTGCAGTGGACACGGCCGCGTGAGGGGCTGCGTGCATGCCCATGGGAAGGGCCGTGGCCACTGCAATGTATCCAGCTCGAGCATGCAGCTCCGTAGCTACCTGGCCGAGCCGGTCGTCATCACGGGGGCCGGGGTCTGCGTCGTCGTCCATCGAAGAGGCGGAGGTGTCGTCGTCCGAAGCCCCGCCGTCGCTGCTGTCGTCCTCTGGGTCGCTGGGGCCGTGGAAGGCACCCAGCGCGCGAGCCGTATCGGCTGCAAGCGCGGACCCGAGCTGCACCCGGTCGGGCAGCATGCGTGCCACCCTGACGGGTGAAGGAGCAACAATCGCGGGGTCTTTGGCAGCGGCGGGGGCTTCTGCAGCGAGCGGGAGGGCGGGGGGAGCCGTCGCGCACGCGTCATGACCCGGGAGCTGCCTGTGAGCACCCGGGGAGCCGTTGCTCTGAGCGTGGCCATGCTGGACCCGGTCGGGCAGCATGCTTGCCGCCCTGCCGGGTCCAACAGCATCAATCGCAGTGTCTTGGGCCGCTCCCACGTCTGGGAGGGCGCTCCGCAACGTGTCCGTGTCCTTGGTGCACGTCTTGGTACCCGGGCGCCGCATGCTTGCGCCCGGGGAGCCGTCGCTCTGCAGTCCTTGTCCTTGTCCGGGCGATACCCGGTCGGGCAGCGTAACGCCCGCCCTTCCGGGTATGCCAACAATCGCACTCGAGTCTTGCGAGGCTACGGCAGCGGCGGGAGCGTCCGCGGGGGCGCGAAGAGCCGAACGGCGCGCGGAGGAGGCGGAGGGCGGTGTGCTTGAGGCCCCGAATGGGCCGACGCACGCTGCGTCATCTTGAGCGGTTTCCGTCGTCGCGTGTTGTTTCTCGTTTTGCGAAGCCACGGCGACTCCTATACTTACACCAAGTATAGGCCTGAAGGTACCTTCACCGGTACCAACGGGGTGTCGCCGGGCCTCTCCCCGGTCTTCAACGGTACCCAATGTCGGGACAGGATACCAGGCTTCCGCGCGCGCGCCAGAGACGTCGCTGCGCGCAGGCAGTTGCAGGGCCAGGGGCGAGGCGTGTTCAGAACACGTGCCCGAAGTGGCGGCGT
Source organism: Hyaloperonospora brassicae (assembly GCA_947650285.1). Lineage (NCBI taxonomy): Eukaryota > Oomycota > Peronosporomycetes > Peronosporales > Peronosporaceae > Hyaloperonospora > Hyaloperonospora brassicae. Next base: position 52,686 of record CANTFL010000602.1, read on the forward strand.
CCAAGTCCGCGTCACCGCCGCGGGGCGGTGTCGCGCGTGGCGGCGTTCGCGGCCCATTTTCGCCGTCATTTCGGTCGAAAACGGGGACGCCAAAAATCCCTTGATGCGCCTGTCCCATGTCGGCTCGTCCCATCCCGTATGGTCCCACTTCAAGTGGGATAGGGACGGCGGAACGTTCCGGGAACAGGCGCATCTGATTTGCAGCCGGCCTATCCCCGATGACGAGTTGCGTGTCATCGAGGATGGAGGACGGCGATTGGTCGAAATCCACCCCAGTCTCCGCGTCAGACGACGCGTCGTAGAACGACCCGTCGCTGGCAAGACTGGAGTGGTCGTCCGTCGAGCACTCGCTGTCGCTGGACGGCGAGCGCTCGGAGTGCCAGTCCGGCCACCAGAAGCGCATAGAAATGCGGAGGTGTAGAGCCGGGGCAGGAAAAGAAACCAAACAACAAACGAACAATGTATTGAACGATGTAAAAGGGAAGAAAAGACTGGTATAGTACCGTGGTCGGCCTCACGGGGGTAAGGTGAAGGCCCCCGGAGACCTGCGCAGTCGCCCGCGCGTGTCCAAAAATGAATGTGAAAAAGTCCGCCAAAAGGCGAAAACCAGTCTTCACACTGATTAGAACAGAGAAGTGTAGTATATATTACCATCCGGTGTACCCGTTAATTCTAAATATAGAAATTTCCACCCTATTTCAAAATGGCGCAAGAAAGGTGGGGTAGACTGCGAGTTGAAGCTCGACTGTCGAAATGCTACCGTGTCAACAGACAGGTGCAACATGACAGCAAGCACCAGAGTGGGTTTCCCAAGGGCGGTTCCCTACATGGGTGGGGCCCTTTCGGCCATCGAGGGCCAGAACAAACCGTCTAGCGGAGTTCGGTACGCGACGGAGTCCCCCCGGTCTCCGTCACCTGCCTGCCTCTTGGACCCAAGGCTTGAAGCGACACATGGTGCTGACGAGCGCGATGCTTGGAACAATGCAGGTTCCAGATACGGCGGCTGGATTGGATGCACGATGCAGAGAGGCTTCAGTCCGGCCGCTTGGCGTCCCGCTTCACAAGTCCCAGGTGCTCCGTAAACACCTTGAAATTGCTTGGAGCAACAAAGCTGAGAAAACCGTACACGAGCGCCGAGAGCTTCACAGTCCATCCTTGTACCTCGAAGTGCTTCTTGATGTCTTCATACTTCAGAACCTTCGCTGCATAAGCCGTGGTCATCCCCGGGCTTGATTATTTCTCCCGCTTTTGAGCGTCAAACGCAATCGCCATATTCACAACAGCCACCGTTCGTAGATAGTGGTTGAAGACCTGTATATCAGGTCGCAGGCCGCACCGGGCATACCTGGCACCGTCTGGTTTACCGGCAGCTCGGTCCATCCGTGACGGTCACCAGATGATGCTCGTAGCGTGCGCTCAATTTCTTTTAAATCAGCATCATGGTGAACACGGATAGCGTCCATAGTACCAGGGCAATGGTCGAGTACGTGAGCAAGTGTCTCATTCCACCGACAGCCTAAGTACCGGCATCGGTCATTCGCGCGAAGGCGTCTGCGTGCGAGTGCATCGCCAGTGTAGATCATGTTCAGTCGCGCCGCTGCTGCAAAGCGGTGGTCGCTCTCCCACATGGCCCGAGGCCCAGTAAAAAAACCACTGCCAATGCGACCGTGCACGCGAGCCATTTTGCCTTTATCCTTGCGGCGACACCAGGCTTGCCAGTGCATGTTCTTCATATGTTGCTTGACCTGCCTGAGCACGCTGTGACGATCGAGATAATCAGCGTGATGAAGCACGCGGAGCTGCAGCGTCTTGGCAGGGGTCGCCAAGTCACATTCAGCTGGCGCGGTCTCACTCTTAAGTCCATAGGCTTGCATGATCTTACGAATGTCGATCTACAGCGAGCCGATGTCGCCATTTCGGCGCTTTGGTAGAGCATGAGGCAAAGCTTTAAGCTCGCCATTCCAAAAAAGCACATAAATCTCCTCTTCTCGATAGTTCCAATGATCGAAGGCCAGGCGATGACGTCGGCTGTCCACCTAGTGAAGCTGCCCGCGCACAATTCGACTGATCGCATCATCAAGCGAATGGAGCATTTGCCACCCATGGGCTATTTGCAACGCCGCATGCAATTGCACCAAAGGAAGGAATCCCAAACACCGCGCGAAGTAGGAGCGTTAAAAATCGTTGGTCGCGCTTGCAGTAGGTGAAGAAAGAGCCGGAGCCTCCTCCGTAGGTGGAGGTCAAAGCTCTCGAGATACTTGTGATCAGGACGTAGGTATCGGAGAGCATACTCTACGCGAGGGTACAAATAGACCTTAATGGCTTTGACCACTTGCCATGGCGCAAGAACGGAGGTCAGCAAGGCCGTGGTGTCTTGCTTGAGCCTCTTGAGCGCTGGCGCCAGCTCGATACGCCGGCACACATGATCGAAACCATCACCTATCCCCCGAATGGGTGTAGGACTGCAGGTGAGTCATTGTGGTGATCGGTGTGTCGGCAAGCGTCAGCTCCAGGTCATCCGGGACAACGTTACCGGCAGTTCGACCTAACCCCATGCTCCTGCACTTGGCCGGGTCGGCCATCATCCCAGCCCACTGCAAAAACTTCGCCACAAGCTCATGTCGCTGGGTGACTTCGGCCTTAGTTCCGCTAAAAATCTTGAGGTCGTCGGCGTAGGTCGAGACTAGTGGCCGGTCTTCACCCGAGAGCTGTACACTTGCATCAGGGACGTGACGTAGTGCATAAAGAATTGGGGTGATCGCAGCCTAAAACAGTTGGGGGCTGAGCAAGCATTCCTGAAATTACCTACGCGATGCTGATCGGGTCAGTTATTCCATCCACGGCGTTGCCCACGACGAATGACGCCTTGTTGTAAAGTCCTTGACACATCTTAATGTACTCTATTGGCACACCCAATTTAAAAAGAGAGTCCCACAGTAGCTTATAAGGCAAGCTGCCAAAAGCATTCTTGAAGTCGTACCATACTTCGTAGGGCGGACTATGTTTTCTGTGGGCGTTATCAATCAGAGTGTCCGCAAGAAATTGTGTTCCCCACATCCATTGAAAGCACGAAATCGTTTCTATTCGGGCGCATTCCTGTCGTTAAGGTGAAGTTAGCGATTCAAACGTCGCGCGAGAACCCCTGTGTATAGCTTTTAGATCGTCTGCTGAAGGCAGATAGGCCTTCAGTTCGAAGGGTCGTCGCGTGCGCCCTTCTTGTAAATAAGGCGTACCAGGCCAAGCTTCCAGCTCAGGGACATTTTTTCGCGTCCCAGCACCGCTTAAAACAGGCCAACAGCATAGGCAAGAGTTGGCAGGAAAAGCGCTGGTGCACATCGTACCTGAAGCCGTCCAAACCATGTCTTGAAGAACCACGGACGTGCTGAAGCTGGTCCATAATATCGTCAGTCCGAGAGGACGTCGTGAGCAGCGTGGCCATGTTCTTGGTAGGAGGCAGGCGCAACATGGCTACACGCAATGCTTCACCTTCCGGGGCGTCAGCGACGAAGACCTCGGTTGGTGTGTTGACCGTGGTGAAGTGTTGCCACAGAGTTTGTCGCGAGACCGGGCAGACGCCATCATCGTCTGCGGTGACTGTATAGTCGCCTTTAGGTGCCGTGCTAGGCGCGCCTGGCGCCGAAGAAGCTGATAAGGCTGTGCGTTGCACACTAGCTCGAGCCAAAAGGCTCTCCACGCACTCCTTCTCCGCTTTGCCAAACCGGTGGCGCAAGGTGTGTCGGGAGATTGCCGAAATTATACGTCACACACGACGCCTAGCCTTGTCTATCGCAGGTCCATCATGGGGGGCGACTCGCTCGAGAGCATGCAGTGCGTCCAGAGCCTCCTCAGTGCGATATTAGCCATGATGGGCAGGAACTTGCGGCGTCCTTGGTAGACGAGACGATATCTGCCGTTTAACAACCGCACAGGTAGAGGACTGGCGAGAATGGCGTCGGTCTCGCATAACTCTTCGCTCCCCACGTATCCTATGGCTACGCACTACTCGTTTTCCAGCCTCAGCCGGGCCGGCCATGGCCAAGGTGGCATGCCGTAGCGGCTCGATAGTTTGGTGACGAGCAGGCCGAAGATGCTGCGCAGGAGCAGGACGAGGTCGACGCGGATCACGCCGGGACTGGGTGTACCATTGCAGCGTGTCGTACAACAAGTACTGGAGGGCAGTGGTGTAGACCTCCGCCGTATCTCAGTCCTCAGTATCTGTGACCTTGGCCGATAGCGCGGCGACTAATTTTTCCACCACTGCACACGCCTCCTCATGCTCTTCTTCGACAAGCTGGCGCAGGCGTCGTCGCGACCGACAAACGGGCACCTCCTCCAGGCTCGTGGGAAACGGGGGAAAAAAATCACCATTATCAATATCGGCAGGCCGGGCGTCGTCTGATTGAGCGCGTGCTTACATGTCCACGTCGGCCAGGTCGACATCTTGCGTTGTCTGTGATGGCGATCCGAACGACATCACGGTCACGCACGCCGTGGGTGGCGTGTGGACCTTGCACTCCCACTTGGTGGTCTTCACGTCCAAGGCACGGTTGGCAAGGCGGTCCGCAAAGACATTGCCCTGGCGGTCGATATGGTAATGCGAGTGGTCATCCAACCGAGCCAACTCGGCACGCACAGCGTTACGGAGGAGACGAAGACGCGTGCTCTTGGTCCCGTAGATCCCCTTGACCTGGCGGATGACAAGCTGGCTTTCGCCTTCGACGCGTAGTCGACGCGCGCCCTGGTCTGCAGCCGTGCGGGCACCGAGTATCAGAGCAGTGTTTTCCGCCGTGTTGTTGGTCTCGGAGGTGCACGGCATGAAGTGGGACCCGGTCCAGACCACGGCACCGGAAGGGTCATACACCATAGCGCCATTGTAATGGGGCACACCTTTGCGTGAACTTAACGCAAGGGTTTCGGTGCGCCCGACAGACGTACACGAAGCAAACGAGGAAGCGTAGATAAGGTAAAAGCAGAACTGTTATATTAATATAATTAAGTCCTTAAACTACTGTCTCTCTGTTCGACTTAACTTAATTATGCTAATCTAAATGAGTGTATGGTGACGTCTCGTCACCAATCATTGCGCGCGTCTTGCGGCGATTGGTGGGTTGATATCGTCAAGATATCAACCAGTGAACAGACTCTTTGGCCGACCCTTCAATATCACCACTTTGGTGATATTATCCAAAGAATATATAACTTAATAATTCTCTATTGTCACTTTCTTTCAAGTGACAATTCCATGTAACGGGCTGCCCCGTTACAGCCACCCACCCAGGCCGGACTTGCCACGACACGCTCTATCAAATTGCAGGCGCCACATACCAAGAGCAACCTGTATCGACGGCACTTTCGCCGGTGCCACCGCAGGTGGTAAGGCGGTGTATGTGGAAGTCGGGTCCACGTTGTCCAATGTCGGGTTGCCCTCGAGGTCCGAATCGTTGTCCTTGGTCTCTTCTTCCAGCGACAGCTCGGGCGGAAGCAATTGTGAAGCGATGCACGACGCCACCACGCGCCGCGGTAGCGGTGGACCCCATCGAGGTGACGGTAGGTCGTCCAGCCGGGCGGCTATCCGGGATGCGATAACCTGTCGGGGTAGCGGTGACTCCTAATGTGGTGGTGGAATTGCGCAAAGGCGCTCAGCAACCCTTGATGCCACCACCACGCGAGGAAGAAGCGTCGACCAGCGTATCTTCTGGTTCGTACCTGTAGCCTGCATGCCAAAAGCGGTGGATTTCGGTGTCTGGGGGACGCTACGAGCTCCGTTATGTCTGAACTGGGCAGGTCAGGTACAACTAAGACCGCCTCTATAACGAGGGTTGAGCTTCGAAGGTATCTTGGCTTGATGCTTGGTAAATCAACGAATCCGTTGCTTTATGCGTGCTTGGGCCGGCGCACGCGGTCGCGTGGTGCGCATCATCGAGCCTCGACGCAAAGGGCACGCCACAAGCGTATCCTGCCCAGAAACGGTCAAGGAAGGACGTTTGGCGGTGCCGTGAGTCTCTGTGGCGGCGCAGAGATGCATTGCTGGCGTCCGTGTATGCGCACAACGTGCATGTAAATCGCTGCGAGTTGTGCGCGTACACGGAGAGAACAGAATCTGAAAGTACGCTGGCCTCGGATGGTCTTGGCACCAGTAATTGGGCTGTGCCCCCGTACTCTTCCAGCCATTGCTGGTCCAGAGCTCGAGTTTCTTCGTCGGCGGCTTCATTCAGGCGGCGACACTTACCGCCACCGCGAGACATCCGCGGCAGACGGAAGCTTCCTTCCTGCAACGCCGGGGCCTGATTTACATTC